>CATNWA010021859.1:0-45221 GCA_951230385.1 Staurois parvus
AGTTGGAGTTGAAAGTCAGAGTTCCGGGCCCGGGCATGTTTTTCCTAGACGGAAGGTCATTGGGGTTTTCGGGGCATGTGTAGGGGTTAGGAAAAATTGTTTGGGAGAATCGGTTGAGCTTTTTTTTAAAAGGGTTTGGGGAGGGGCCCTTTGCAAAATTTTTTAGATGTGAGGAGCTATGTATAAGTGGGGATCTGTCTGTACCCCAGGGGTTTTGGGTTTATGGGGGGCCCATTTTTTTCCGAAGGGGTCTTTTTTTTAAGGGCCCATCTCTTTTTTGAAAAGGGATCCCAAATTCCCAAATTGTTTGTGAGGTTAAAACCAGGGGGGGGGAAAAAGCCAAAAGGACATACCAGGGGGGGGAAAGTCGGGGTTTCTTTTTGATGGGAAAGTGAGGGGGCCCCGGGGTGGGAAAAAAAACCTGTTTTGTAAATTATTGATGATAAAGGGGGATAGAGGGGGGGCCTAAAAAAGGAAAAGGTTTTCCCCGGGAACTCAGCGCAATGGGGGGAATTTTTTTCACCCCAAGGGGAGGGTGGGGGAGCGGGGTCCCCAAAAATGAAAAGCTTCCTATTAACCCAACCCCTTAGGTTTTGGGGTTTGTAGACCAAATCAATATTCTTCCCCATGTGAAGGTTATAGTAGCGAGGGGTTTTTTCGGGTAGCCCCAATACCTCCGTTTTTCTTAGCCTTTGAAAGTTGTTAAAAACCCGATTCGGGGCGTTTATTACCCCAAAAAAATGAGGTACTAATTTTTTAAAGGGGGACTTAAAGAAGGAGTTAGGCAGTTTGTTTGGGAATATTTTGGCACCCCAAAAGGTTTTTGTAGTCTGGGAAGCCTTTTATCTTGGGTTTAGCTGCTCTCCCAACCCAAGGGGAAAAATGGTTTGTCCCATGTCTGTAGATTTTGGTGATGTTACGTAGGAGGGGTTTTAAAAATTTTAAGTTCTGAAAGGTGAGTGGGGGTAATTGAATTCCAAAGGGAATTGAGGGCCTAAAAATTGCCATGCAAAAAGGAAAAAGTTTGTTTTCCCCGGTTGACCGTATCTTGGGTTAGGGAAAATTGAGTCCCTGGGATTTATTGAATTTAAATTTTTTTAAAATTGGGCCCAAAATACTTATCTTTAAAATCTTGAAAATTTAGGTGATAATATGGGGGGTCCGTCGGGAAAAAAGAAAGATGTCGTCAAAAAGGCCACTTTTTTGTAAATTTTTGCCTTTGTTTAAAAATTCCTTTGATTTTTTTTCCATTCTGTTTAATGCAGTTCAAAAAAGGTTCCAACGAAAGCAATGAATGGGAGGGGGGAAAATTTGACACCCCCTTGGTTTTTCCCCCATTGCTTATCGAAAAAGCATTGAAAGGGGGGGCCCTTTTACTCTCACTTTAGCCCTTTTGGGGTTGTATATAAAGTATGAAATTTTAAAAAGGGCGTGGAGAAAACCCAAGGCCCGTAGAATGGCCTCCATGTTGTCCCCCTGCCCGTCTTGGCCCAAAAGGGCCTTTTCAGGTTCTAGAGCAAGGGGTTTTCAACCTGGGGGTCGCGACCCTTTTTGGGGGGTTTTAACGACACTTTCCCCGGGGTCGCCTAAAACCACGGGGAAAAAAACCCATTTGATGGCCCCTTTGGAACCGGGCCCCCGCTCCTTGATCCCTCTCCAGGTTTTGGGCGGGATGACGCCCTCCCTGTCATCTGGCACCCCCCGGGGAATTTAAATTTCCCTTTCCCCCGTCGGTGATTTGGGCCCCCGGCAAGTAGTCAGGAGAGGGCAAAACAGGGGGCCAAACACGGCAAGGAGGTGGAATTGGAAAGGAGGAGCCCAGCCGGCCCGCGAAAAATCGAAGGGGAGGGGAAGAGGAGGGGGAAACGGCCCGGGGAGGAGAAGGGCTTGACCCGGTTTAAATGGGCTTTTTCCCTAGGAGGGGGGGAGCGAGCGAGCCCAGGTGGAGCAGGGGTCGCAAAGGGAAGTTCCTTGGTGTCAGTGGGGGAATATTTCCCCCCATTGGGGTCCCTTAAATACCAATGTTTGGGGCAAAATATTGCCCCCCCACGGGCACCAACGATGGGGCCATTTTCCTCCCCCTTGGGCACCCAAAGATGGGGCCCCTATTCCTCCCCCCCCCTGGGCCCAACGGTGGGGCATTTTTCTCCCCTGGGCACCAAAAAAGGGGGACTATTTTCCCCCCATGCCCCCAACGTTGGGGGGACTATTTCCCCCCTGGGCCCCAAAGTGGGGCACTATACTTCCCCCTGATACCCAAAAGATTTGGGGGCCCATTTTTCCCCCTGGAAAACCAAGATGGGGCACTATTCCCCCCACTGACACCCAAAGTTGGGGCAATATTCCCCCACTGGGAACCCAAAGATGGGGCTTATTCCCCCAAAATGACACAATGATGGGGCATATTCCCCCAATTTAAAACCAATGATGGGGGCAATATTCCCCCCGGGACCCATGATGGGGGATATTCCCCAAAACTGACACTGATGGGGCATTTTCCCCCCCCATGACACTTTGATGGCGCAATATTACCTCCGCCACTGATACAATGATGGGGCGCACGTATTCCCAGCCAATAGGAGGGCGCATATTTCCACTGGACACAATGATGGGGCTCAACTATTGCTGCGCTTCATGCACTAGCTGGGGATTCTTCTCTCCATGACACTATGATGGGCATAGTCTCCCGACACCAATGAAGGGGACTATTCCTCACCATGATCAATGATGGGAAGCACTAATTTTCCACTGACACTATGCTGGGGACATATCTCCCACTGAAGCATTGATGGTGACTATTTCGACTGGCCACCACTGATGAGGGACTATTCTCCATTGGACCCAACTTGATGGGCGTATTACGTCCACTGATACCAATGATGGGGACTCTATTCCTCCTCCACTGATTCCAATGATGGGCACTATTCTCCAGAACCATGATGGGACAGCTATTCTCCTCCCGACTAACACCATATGACGGATGGACTGTTCCTCCCACTGGGACCCCAATGTTGGGCCATTTTTCCCCCACTGACACCAGGAGGGGCACTATTCCCCCACTGAACCAGAGGGGGCACTATTCCTCCCACGACACCAATGAGGGGGCATTTTCCCTCCACTGACACCAATGATGGGGCACTATTCCTCCCACTGACCCCAAATGAGGGGCACTATTCCCCCCATGACCCCAAATGTGGGGCATATTCCCCCCCAACACCAATATGGGGCACTATTCCCCCCTAACCATTGGGGGGCACTATTCCTTTTCCCCTGAACCAATGATATATTCCTCCCACTGACACCCAATGGGGGGACTTTTCCCCCCACTGACACCAGTGATGGGGCATATTCCTCCCACTGACATGTATGGGGCACTTTTCCTCCCATGACACCATGAGGGGGCACTATTCCCCCCACGCACCTATGATGGGGCATTTTCCTCCATGACACCAAGTGGGGCACTTTTCCCCCCATACCCAAATGATGGGGCACTATTCCTCCCCTGACCCAATGGGGGGCCTTTTCCTCCCACGCCCAATGATGGGGCACATTCCTTCCACTAAACCCCATGATGGGGCACTATTTTACCATGTCCCAATGAGGGGCACTATTCCTCCCATGACACCAATGATGGGGCATTTTCCACTATGATCCCAATGATGGGGCATATTCCTCCCACTGACCCCAAGAGGGACACTTTCCCTCCCAGCCCCCAATGAGTGGCACTTTTCCTCCACTGACCCCAATGACGGGGCACTTTTCCTCCCATGACACCAATAATGGGCATTTTCCTCCCCCTGACCAATGGGGGGCCTTTTTCCCCCCTTTGACATCAGGATGGGCACTACTCCTTCCACTGACCCAATGATTTTGGCCTTGCCTTCCACGCCCCCCTGAGGTGGCACTGCCCCTCCACTGCAAAATACAGTTAGAAGTGAAAAGAAAATAATTTTAGGGTTTGGGGGGAACCCAACAGAGGAATTATTAAGGGGTGCAGCATTAGAAAGGGGAAAACCCCATGGGTTAGAGGGGGGAAGAAGCCAGATTTTTTCTTCTGTGAAAACCAATGATGTCATTTATTCCCCTAAACGTATTGTCTCTTGTTCTAGGGGGTTGAACCCTCCCCTGGTCAGTGGAATAATGGGGGTCTATGTGCTGTAAACTAGGCCAGTATGTTCAAAAATCTTTAAAACGTTGGAGGGAGTTTGGAAATAGTTCGTTGGCGATGTAGGTTTTTTTTTTTGGGTAAAGGTGATGTGGATTCAGAAAGAGGGGCTTTTTGGATTGTTTGGGGTATCTAATAAATTTTAAAGGCCTTTAGGAAGGGTGTGGGGATGTCTTGAAGGATTGTAATATGTGGTTTTAAGCCACCTGGGCGGGCTTTTACTGGTTTTTTTTTGTGTGATGGCCTGTTGTAGTTTGTCAGTGTCAAAGTCCATTAGTTCTCTTGTTTTGATTGGGAAATGGGTTTTGGAAGAATTGGGGGGGAAAAAATCTGGATAATGTCCCTGCGGGTAGTATCCCCTGCGGTTTTGGTGGTAAAGGGGAGGTTGTAAAGGGTTTTATAATATTTCTCAAATTCGGTTTCGTAACCGCAGAAAATTTTTAAATACGTGACCTTGTTTGGAGTTGGTTGATGAAGGGGCGACGCTTTTTTAAATTTCAAGTCCCGGGGAAATCTTGCTGCTCTTATTTCCAGGTCATAAAAGGTTTCTGAGAAAAGTAAAATTACACTGGTTTTTATTTTACTATGTTCAAAGTTGTTTTTCGTGCCTGATCAAGTTTGGTCCAGGTTTACAGCTTAGAGCTTTTGTGTGCTTCCAGTGACTACTTTTTTAAATAAGAAGTAAAAAATCCTGAGCTATGTGTTTCCGAGAAAGCAGTGTGGAAAGCGGAGACCACATATCACCTTTTTTTTTTCTTCCCATTTAATGAGAGGTTCTTTCCAGGGACGTATTTTCCTTAAAATAATTTGGGCAGGATTCACAATTTGGGGGTAAAGGTGATCTAAGGAAAAGGGGTCTAATTCCCTGTTTTGGACATGGTGGGGCATCGGGAAGATTAAGGGCCTCATGATCGGGGGGGGGTCGAAAGAAATTTTTGGTTCAATAGAGGCTGATTTTTTTTGTGTGCAAGTCTTATTGGAAAAAAAAGATAGCTTTGGGAAGAGTTTGTAGGTGACAGAAAAAAAGGGTTTTTTTTCAGGGGGTGTAGGGTAGCCATGTATCCGGAGAAGGTTATTCAGTTCAGTTTTAACTGTTTAAATTTTAGAAGGGTTTCGATGAAAAGCCTGCGAAGTGTCTTCCCAAGGATTCAGTGCTAATTAAAAACGCCTCCAAGAAACAAGATGCCCGATTGGAATGTTTCAAGTGTTTTTGAAATTTTAAAAAAAGCTCATTGTGCCGTATTATGTAAATGGAGTAAATGTTTGGCTAAGGTAAGTGTTTGTTGTGGGGTCCTTTTAAGGAAGAGGAACCCCCCTCCCATCTGAGGAAACTTATTTTTAAAGGGGGGGTTTTTTGGAGACAAAAAGGGACCATTTTGCTTTTACCTCTGTGTTAAATGAAGGTATCTGTTGGGTAATTGGCATTGGAAAATTTGAGATATGATAGCAAAAAATGAGTTTTCTTGGGTGAAAGCCTTGCCTGCAAGTTTTTTGTAATCGGAGTTTGGGGCGTTTTTCAGGGATATTTAGGCCTCTTGCATTAGGAGATTTCCCCCGAAAGTGTATGGTGGCTCCTACAGATGTTGGGTTTGTGACAGTTTTGTTTGTCGGGGGGAAAAAGTCACTCAAGGGGTTTTTTTTTGCAGGTTTGGGGTGGAAAAAAAACAAAAAAAAAAAGGGGGGGTAGAAAATAGGGGTTGAAAAAAATAGAGGAAAAGGGCAAGAAATCGAAAATAGTAGAGGGAGAAGTGTTAGGCCTCACGTAAAACCCCAAAAAATTGGGGTATGTTTGCCTAAAAAATTCTTCAAGAAACAAACTCTGGGGCCAGTGTATCAAGTACGCCGTCCTGTTTTAAGAATGTATGTAAAGGGTTTGGGTGAGAACAATGTATTGTGTTGGATGGGGAATTTAAATCAAGATTTGTCGGCCCCAGAGGCGGCCTTTGGGGGGGGTTGGGGGAAGCCCAGAAGACCGTCTGGACCTACTGGGTATCTCCCCGGACGAAAAGTGTGTATAAGTGGGGTCCAGGAAGGTGCATGACCACGGAGATGGATGCACAAATTTTTTTTGGGGGGAAGATGTAAATTTGTAATAAGGGGGAAGGTAGGGATATAAATGTATAGACAAAATGCAGCGTTAAAAAGAAATTAAAATAAGATGAAACACGTCCGATAAAGGTCTCCTTGTTCCCAGTGCAAATGGAGAAATACACACTAACCAGAAAGGTTTAAGTAATCGCAGTGGCATATATCCTGAAGGTCCCCCTCCCCTTTCTGGTTGGTAAGGAAGAGCGGGGAAAAAATGGAGACCCTACGCCCTCATGTGGTGAAAGAAGGGTCCACAGGCAAAAGAAAATCATCAAATCCTCCCCCCCTTCTAGGAATGAACGGGGGTCATTGGGGCTGAAAGGGTTGAAAAGCTTTTCACAGGTCCCATCCTTTGGTGGGCCAGTCCCCTCTGCAGCGCTCACGATGTTACTCCACAGCTCCTTTTCAACACAGGTGAGCGCTGGGGAGAGGGGACTGGCCGCCCAAATGGATTTGGGGTCCGATGAAGAGCTTTTCAACCCTTACACCCTAATGACCCCTGAAATTTTGAGAGCGTTACTAAAATTTGTATTATGGGAAATATTTATGTAGAGGGGGTTTAACATAAAATAATGGGGGAAAACCATGAGAAAAACAGGATCTCCTAATAATTTGAAGATATATGTTTCCGAAGGAGGTTCCTATGTTCTAGTTGTATGTAATACTGTTTTGGGGAAAGGGCACAATGGGGTATGTAACAGGTGTGGCTTGTCATACTTTATAATACTATAGTACACAAGAAAAAACGTATAATTAATGTAGGTTTCTTTGAAAGTTGTCCAGACCCCATATAGTGCAATCAAAAAACAAGCGAAAAGGGCCCCTCCTTAACGTGTCAGTTCAACTGAAGATATTAACCTTAAATAAAACCTTTGAAAGGGAAAAACATCATTAATAATGTTAATTTCGGGAAATGGGGAAAACCATCGGGTTTTAAACGCACCCCTAAAACCCCTGATATAAGAGAAATTTTGGCCACAACCGAGGCGTTCCATGCGGTGCAGCAGGCCGCTATCAGGAGCAGGTCAACCCCAAATTATGAGGTGTGATAAACCGCTGAAGTGGCACGTGAATTTGGGGCCCTGTAAAGAGATGGAAAAATAGTAATCACGTACACATATCAAAAAACTTGTAAACCATAGAGTGAACCGTTAGAAGCATAAAAAAAAAAAGAAAACCTTTGGCTTAGAATATTTTAACCCCTTGCCCAAGGGGTTGTTAGGGGGGGTTTACGTTTGAAGTACTTGGAAACCCGGGTTTTTTAAGGTAATCACCCCTTTTTACTTTTAAAATGTAAAGGCACCCAAAAATATGAGGGAAGGGAGACAATGTCAAAGGATGGGGGGGGGGAAGGAAAAGGGTTTGAGTGTTTGAAAAATTTTTTAAGTGTTCATATATAAATCTGGGTATATTTTAACGGGGAGGAGCGTATGGTTTCGGAAGAGGGTTCCTATGATATTGTAGCAAAAAACTCTAAAAGACACCATGAGCACGATGTGTATCAAGGTATGGCATGGCACACAAAACAGAAACCACTATAAAATTTCAATAAGAGCGAGAAGGTTTTTGGGAATTGCTCATGGCCCATAGAAATGTTCTCAAGGCAATGTGAGAAGGCCGTAAATAAACCGAGTATTTCAGACTAAAATCTCAATCCATAATTTCCCCGGGCTAAGGAATAGATTGAAAAATGGGTGAAACAGTGATACAGGTTAATGGGGTTTTGAGCATCTGCTCTCGGGATCCAAAAAAGAAAAACTTGGTCTCAGCGGCTCCCAGTAAAATTAGTAGGCCATTACTGCCCAAACAAACAAACTCCAAGCCCCAAGATCATAAACCGGGGCTTATTAGCCCCCGTTACCTGCAGCCCGCAGAGAGAAGAGTAATAAATTATATATACATTAAAATTTGGGTGTAAACTTTAAAATGAACGATAGTATACTAGATTTTTGAACAATCTAATTGATGCACATCCCTTAGCATCTTACCCGGGGGGGACAGAAGGTTTCCTTTTAAGGTGAAAGGAACCAGGGTTTAAAAAAAAATCATGAGATAATTGGGTTGGGAGTGAAATACCTAAAAATGGGAAGGTGACGGGGGGGGGGGGGGGGAAAAAGGAAATTTTAATTTTTGACATCCTTGCGTGAGCTGGTAAAGGTTGGTAAAAGCCCCCAGTGATGAGCCTTCATCGTACGGAAGGACGGGTCAGTGGGAGGTTGCGTCTCCTTGACCCCTCCGGTTTCCAGCGGATTTGTCAGGGCGGGGAACGGGGGAATGGGCACAGGCCCAAAGGGTACGGTCAGCTGCGATGCGACCCATCCCCAACCAGAGCCCTAAGGCGCGGAGTCTAACCCCCAGTCCCTTCACCGGGCCCCTGTGGTGGGGATGGATTGAACGCATTCTGAGACCAGGTCGCGCCCCCCATGCCCCCCAGCTGCGAAAAAGATGCCCCCAAGGCGTACAGCTGGTGGGAGCTAGAGGGAAAACCGAGTAAGTAGTCAGACAAGCGGGTCAATAACAAGGGAGCAGACTACTAGAGGTAGGCAAAAAAATACTCGGGCAGGGGGCCGGGGTTCGCAACGGGGGGTCAAAAAAGGGGTTAAGCAGAGAGTGTCTTGTCCAAGTCGAGTCGGTTACCAGGAGAGCAATGGGAAACAACACAAATTGCAACAGGGCAACAAAGGACAAAGTGCAGAGCAATTGCAGACGCATTTTAAATGTCTCAACCACACCTTCTGGGGAGGAGCCGGGCAGAAGCCGGGAAGGCAAAAAGGGTTCCCCCCCAGCTTGCAGAAAACCAAGAGGTCCAGCTATGGGAATTGCAAAAGCTCTAAAGAAAGGTAGGACCTTGACAGTATCCTTAAGGGCCCCTCCCCCCCCGTGGCTCAAAAAAGGGTTTTTTGGGGAAAATGGGGTGAAAAAAGCGCGGAGGAGGGCAACATAAAACATCCGCGGAAAGGAACCCAGGAATTTTCCTGGGGCCATAACCACGCCAAGGACCAAAAATGTACCCGACCGGGGACCACCGAGAACCAAGTGGGAATTTACCCCATGGCCCGTCGACCCGTTTTTAGACGAGGCCGGGGGGGAAGGAAAACGTTTAAGTCAGAGGTTTCAACAGGGATAACGGGGAAAGGGAATTGGGTTTGGCTTTTTTTTCCCGGGAGGAAGAGAAGGGAAGGGAAAAACCGGGGTTCCCCTGCGAAGAATGGGGAAAGGACAAAAAAAACGGGGGGCCCGTTTTGGGGTGCGGGCACCCGAAGTTGAGGTTGCGAGTGGACAACCACACCCGACCCCGCCCGGTAGAGGGAGCGGGCAACATCTACGATCACCGATTTCTGGCTGTGCTGAGCCCTTTCAAGGACCCAAATTTTCCCCCATGGGGGAGCCGGCAGAGCACCAGGGGGTTTACCCCACACCCGGAATGCCCTGTGGAGAACAACTCGGCAATACAGGGGTTGGGAAACCCCCAAAATTTGGCCATGAAGGGGGACATCCGGGGAGGATTGACAGCCATTTCCCTCGCAAACTCTGCCCAGGGGCAGGAATGACCCAGTTGCCTATGATCCATATATAGCACGAAGGGAATTTTTAGGGCCTGGTTGGAACCTCCGCAGCCCCGGGCTGAGGGTGTAGGCCGAAGAGAAGGAAAGCTCAAAACCCAATGGGGCAGAAGGCGCCCAGAAACCGGACCAAACTGGGCCCCCCGGGGAGACAACACCTGGGGGAACCCTGCAAGCGAAAGATCTCCTTGGGGAAAACCGTAGCCAGTTCCGTGCAGTCGGCAATTTTTTGAACGGAACGCAATGGCACATCTAAAAAAGGGATCACCCTAAAAATACGTATGACCTTGAGAGCAGGAAGGTCCAAATAAAATCCATTCCCAGGGGTGACCAGGGGGCCTCCCCCTTGGGGGTGGGGTTTCAAAAGGCCCCAAAGGAAGGGGGGAGGAGATTTATTCTGGGGACGAAACCGAACAAGCGCACTATAGGCGGGGCAAACGGAGGAAAGGCCACCAGAATAAGACCCCGGACAATTTGGGCTACCGGAAAACGGGCAGTCTTGGAATTATGGAGGTAGTAGCAAGCGGGTAACCCAAACCCCTAGGTACAAAAATCTTCCCGCAGGGTTTTCAGGGGAGCGTTGGGTTTTAGGCCCCAAAATTTCCCCCAAGGGGGAAGAAAATCAGGTTGGTACGAATGGCAGCCAGGATTGGTTTTGGGGGAAGACCGGGTCGGTTTTATTTTTCCCCCTGGACAGCTCAGAGTAAAGGGCCGCACAAGGAACAGCCCCGACATTCTTGGAACCCGGGAATTAAAGCCACATAGTTAAACGGACAAAAAAGAGCCCCCCCTGGCCTGACGGGGGGGTCAAACCCCTTAGCCTCCGAAGATATTTAGGGTTTTTTGTGGGCCAGTAGAACTGGGCCGGGACCCCAGAACCCCCCAAACCGGTGCCTCCATTCCCTTTAGAGCCCAAATAATGGCCAACAATCCCCGTTCCAATCTGGTATTTTCACTCGCGAGGAAACTTCTTGGGGTAAACCCCCAAAAGGGAAATAGGGGTCCCTCGGTGACCGACGTGGGGCAAAGGGGCGCCCATCCGTCTCGATGCATCAACCTCGAGAACAAAAGGAACCCAGGATTGGGGGTGAGACAGAATTGGGGCCGAAGTGAAGGGGCTTTCAAACCTTTAAAGCGGGTTGGGCCCCCGGGTGACCCCTCGTGAGGGTTACTGCCCTTTTGGTCAATCTTAGAAGGCTTTTCCAATTGGGGAAAAATTCCTGAAAACCCCGAAAATAGTTGGCAAAACCCAAAAAAACCTGAAAAAAAGGCCGAAGACCACTGGGGAGGGCCACTGCGAACCGGTGAAACCTTCTCGGGTCCCTAGAAAAACCCACCGGGGAAATGATGTAGCCTAAAAAGGGAACCTGGGTTTTTATGAAATTCACACTTCTCGACTGGAGAACCAATGGAGTCTCTCGAGCCCGCAGAGGAATGGAGTAGGCCACAAAAAGAACTGTCCATAAACAAACCGCCAGCCCCAGGTCTACATGCCTGGCCATCACCGACCTTGCCCAAGAGAGACAGCGTGTAAGCGGTTTATTTACGGGAAACCGGGGGCGGGGGAAATCCCCCCCAAGATCTGCCCCCCACAGAACTCAGGTTCGGGCGTTTTTCCCCCAAGGACCGAAAGGGGTTTTCCCAAAATGCCCCCCGAGTCCCCAGTACAGGCACACCCTCCCCGACGCGAGAAACCCCCCCCCCTGGAAAAAAGGGGAGCAAACCCCAGCTGCCTGGGCTCACTACCAGAAAAAACCCTCCCCAGGAGGCGTGGGAGGAGAGGGGGGGCAGGTGGGACGAAAACGTAGGGCCAAACGGTTAGAGGGCCCCCGCAGCCGCTCCCTTAAAAAAAGGCCCCCTCTCTGAGCCCCGGTGGGCAATCAAGATTGGAAGGAATGAGTGCCTCTAAATCCAGGCAGTTCTTTGGGTCGATTCGTCCTTCAACGCCAAAGGCCTGAGAGAAAGCGCCAAGAGCCTCATTGTTCAACCCCCCTCTGCCCGCCAAAGACAAATTTTGATGGCGTACTTGGAAACGGTTTTTTTTTTAACCCCGATGCATGGACATGGGAATTTGGCAGCAAACGGAGGAGCGGGTAGTCGGAAAACCGTACGGAAGGAGGCAACAAAAGGTAAACAGTGAAAAAACCCGGTCATTCCCCCCTAAGGGATTAGCCCAGGGGCCCGGCCCCCATCAGGGGAGCAGCTTAGAAAGCCCACCTTTGCATTCTCAGTAGGGAAATGCGAAGAGGTTAATAAATTCAAAGTAAATCCCCACACTTAGTTTAAGGGAAGACCACGACACTGACCTTCGGTTACCCCCAAAGAGCGCTGAGGAAGATGGGGCAGAACGCTAGGTCATACCTCTGGGGTACCAGCGGGTTCCGCAACATATGCGGAGGTAGTGTGCAAAAACAACCGGAGCAACAGTGGGAGAGTCCACCGGAGTAACAACTGACCTAATAGCCCCAGGGGTAAGGTGCGCTGTGCTGTGCAAGCAGAGCCTGCAACGCCTGATTCAGCGAACTGATCCAACAAGCGATCCTGTTCGGTCAAGTCTGGCGAGTAACATAGGGATCGAAGGCGTAACCTGCACCGTCCAGGATTCATGGCACTTGTGTATGTGTCAGGGCAGGGAACGCTGGAAAATTGGGCAGGCAGGCCTAATGGTACGGGTCCACGCTGCGACTGACGACAGCCACTACCCACAGACCAGAGTCCCTCAGGGCGCGGAGTCTAAGCCCCAGGCTACCCTTCACCAGGGCCCCTGATGGTGGGGATGGACTTGACGCAGTCTGAGACCAGGTCGCGGCCCCCGAGTGACCCCAGCTGCGATAACGACTGCCGCCAATGGCGTACAGCTGTGGGAGCTAGATGGGAACACGAGTAGAGTAGTCAGACAAGCCGGTCAATAACACACGGAGCAGACAGTACTAGACGGTAGGTCAAAGAATACTCAGGTCACGGGCCGGGTTCAGCAACGGAGGTCAGATAAAGGGTTAACGCAGAGAGTAGTCTTGTCCAAGCCGAGTCGGTTACCAGGAGAGCAATGGGAACAACACAAGAGCTTGCAACAGGGCAACATACAGGACACAAGTGCAGAGCACACTTGCAGACAGCAGGTTTAAATGTGCTCAACCACACCCTTCTGAGGAGGAGCCGCAGAAGCCTGAAGGCATAAAGGTTCCCACCATGCTTTGCAGAAAACCAAGATGGATGCCAGCTCATGGAGATGCACAAGCTCTGAAGAAAGGTAGGACCTTGACAGGATTGGGCCTCCATTGGGGTCTTCATCCGTCTGAGGTGGGATTCACTGGACCAGTTGGGTATTTCCACTATTGGGATATCTAAGATCTTGCAGAATGGTGCGGTATCTTCTGGGAATCTCAGGAGAGCTGATCGCCCCATGTGTGTTGCTGAGAGGCCCAAACGGGAATCTCCAGCGGTATGCTATACCCCTAGAACGTAATAGATCCAGGAAAGGGTGTAAATCCTTTCTGCGTTGTAAGGTGAGATGGGAGAGATCTTGAAATAATTTCATTTCTGCTCCATTATATATCACGTGGTTTCGATCTCGTGCTCTGCGTAATATTTCTTCCTTAAGTCAGAAGTCGACTAAGCAGCAAATTACAGTTGTGTCCAAAATTATTCAACCCCCAATGCTGTAAAGGGGTTTAGGGACTATAGTGTACATTTGGAATTGTATTCAGAATCAAATCCTACAAGGACGTTGTAACTACCCAAATGCAACTAAAATGACATCAATTGTTTATGTAATACAGTAGTAAATGGTTCTTATGTGGTTTCTTCATTGCCACAATTATTCAACCCCTTAAAGACTACCACTCTGAAGAACAGAGGTTCATACAGGTGCTTTCCATCAGGTATTGAAAACACCTGTGGATGTCACCGAGCAGCAATCAAGCATAATAAGCACCAATTAGGCAGCTTTAAAATGACTGTGATACTCAGCTCCTTCTAGACATTTACTGGTGTGGTTACAAACATGGTGAAGGCAAGAGAATGGTCCAGGAAGACAAGAGAAGAGGTGATTTCTCTTCACAGGAAGGGCAATGGCTATAAGAAGATTGCAAAGATGTTAAACATACCAAGAGACACCTTAGGAAGCATCATTCGCAAATACAAGGCAAAGGGCACTGTTGAAACGCTACCTGGTCGTGGCAGAAAGAAGATGCTGACTTCGACTGCTGTGCGCTACCTGAAGCGTAGAGTGGAGAGAAGTCCCCGTGTGACTGCTGAGGAACTGAGAAAAGATTTGTCAGATGTGGGTACAGAAGTTTCAGCCCAGACAATAAGACGCACACTGCGTAATGAAGGCCTCCGTGCCAGAACTCCCAGGCGTACCCCCTTGCTGTCTCCAAAGAATAAGAAGAGTCGACTGCAGTATGCCAAAAGCCATGTGGACAAACCACAAAAAGTTGTGGGATAGTGTTCTGTGGACTGATGAAAACAAAATTAGAACTGTTTGGGCCCATGGATCAACGCTATGTTTTGGAGGAGGAAGAACAAGGCCTATGATGAAAAGAACACCTTGCCTACTGTGAAGCATGGTGGAGGTCAATCATGCTTTGGGGCTGTTTTGCTTCTGCAGGTACAGGGAAGCTTCAGCGTGTGCAAGGTACCATGAATTCTCTTCAGTACCAGGAGATATTGGATGGAAACGTGATGCAGTCCGTCACACACCTGAGGCTTGGGAGACGTTGGACCTTTCAACAGGACAATGATCCCAAGCATACCTCCAAGTCCACTAGAGCATGGTTGCAGAGGAAAGGCTGGAACATTTTGGAGTGGCCATCGCAGTCACCAGACTTAAATCCGATTGAGAACCTCTGGTGGGACTTAAAGAAAGCAGTTGCAGTGCGCAAGCCTAAGAATGTGACTGAACTGGAGGCCTTTGCCCATGAAGAATGGGCGAAGATACCCGTAGATCGCTGCAAGACACTTGTGTCAAGCTATGCTTCACGTTTAAAAGCTGTTATAACTGTAAAAGGATGCTGTACTAAGTACTAAGATTGAATGTCACTTGGGGGGTTGAATAAAACTGATAATGCTGTGAGCACAGAAAAGACATTTGTGGTTATTTCATTATAACTGTTATGTTATATTTGTCTGACCTACAAGTGCCCTCTTTAATGTAAATGTAAGCAAGATGACTGAATGATCAAAAGCAATGTCAAACTGGCCAAAAACACTCAATTTCAGTGGGGGTTGAATAATTTTGGACACAACTGTATATCTCTCGGGAGATCAGGGTTTATACCTCTAGGACGCAGAGCCCTATGGAGGCGTTCAAGCTCAATAGGAGATTCCTGTGGTCTTTCCAAAAGATCATTAAAAATGGTTAAGAGCGTATGGGTGAGTTGACCGGGTTCAATAGCTTCAGGGACACCACATACCCTTAAATTATGTCGTCCTCCCCTGTTGTCCAGGTCCTCGATGTGACGATCAAGCTCTGTAAGATGCATAGTGTGCGTATCTACCAGTTTGTGTATATCATGGATGGCAAGGTCTTGCGTGATAGCTTTATCCTCCACTGCTTCAAGCCTTTGGGCCACTGCCTGCAATTGCTGCAGAGAGGGTCTCTTTAATATCTGATGCTACTGCTTTCAAATCCCCTACAGTGAGAGAGGAGGCTTCAGAATGGCATGTTTTGGTTGCTGTGGCTGGTCTCCTGCTCCGCGAGTGAGGCGCTCTGTGAAGCGAATGGGAGGGGGCAGCAGGGGAGGAGGCCTCAGTGTGTTCTGAGGTCTGGGACCAGAATAAATCTGGAATGCTGTGACTGGCAGGACCGCTCGTCTGGCGAGGAGATTTCGATCGTGCGGCCGCGGGTCTCCTATCCGCTTTCCCCATATCAGAGGTGTCTCTCCCTGTTATGATTACGTGTTCCTACCTCCGTGTGTCAGGGCTCTAGGAACTAAGCTGCCATCTTCTCTGGGCTCAAGCCAAGCCCCCCAGCAATTATAAACTTGTAGTGTATGATCTCCAAAAAGGCTAGGGGCCCAAATGTAGGCCTCAGACTGTGTGGGGAGGCAGGCAGGCACAGGGGCTGCAGAACTATAGACTCCCTAGGGTGCTGGCTCCAGAGCCTGTCAGGGTCGGTGCAGGGAGCACTTCTGTATCCCCCAGGTGGCTGTCCGTTAGGCTTAATATGCCTTCAGACACAACGGGGGGCCGTCTTACAGCTCCCTGTAATGGAGGATCCTCAAGGCCTTTTTTACACTGTTCAACAAATTTTTATTTTTGCCAGTTTTGGAAACAAAAGGATCCATTTCTTAATGAATTTCACATTCTGAGTTCAAATATAACAATGAAATTTGTCAATTGGCTCTAGTTTTTCTGTAAACGGAAAGTTTTCTACTATAGGCGTAATGACTACATAATGCACAATAATTATATAGATAGATGTCTTTCCACAAATATATAAAGCAAGTGATATTGACTACATAACAAAGCCTAAATGGCATAATATATTGCATAGGATTACCAAGAAAAATTATAGCCATAAGCTAAGTTGAATCATTTTAATACTTAGGATTCTCACTAGTTTTGTCTTCAGTTTGTGTCGGTTTTGCTTCTCTTGGCTTTTCTCTTGTATTCGAGGAAAGGGCTATCTCTTACAACTGCACGTGACTACACGCTTCAGGTTCTTCCTCACTTGACTCAACCACGAAGGATTCTGGTGCTTTAGGAATTGGTAGCCCCTCTCCATGAGGAACTGGACGTATTGCCGATGGAATATTTGGATAGTGCACAGATAACGTTTTCTTCTTATTTAGCCCTTTTACAATTGGAGGCACCATACAAAAGTAACAATTACTAACATGATCTGTTGGCTCTCTCCAAATCATTGGCACAGCGAAAGGCATAGATGCCTTTTTTTTTTCCATTCAACCATTGCTCCAGTGCCGTCCCACAAGAATTGCAGCATATATGTGGTGCCCAGCTCTTGTCCTGGTCTCCTATCTTGCAGCCAAAATACAAGTTGTAGGCTTTCTTAATCATTCCTGTTATCCTCCTTTTTTTGTGAGATAAAAGTTATTTCACCGCAGATATAGAAGAAATTATCTGCTTTATTCACACAAGTTCGAGGCATTACTGAGTAGCCTATATAAGCATAAAACGAAATGTAAAGACGCTGTCGAACTCCAATCAGCTACAGATACTGCAGCTTTTATGCAGTGAAGTGATGCAATTAAAGGCTAATATTGCATCATCTCAGTATACATGCAATTTTCTATTGGTCACCAGTATCAATTGCGCAATATGCAGCTGAAGTTGCATCATAATTTTGAATGGCTTACGTCATTAGATGGGTGAATATATCATGGAAACTAGAGCCAATCAACATTTTTTAGGGTCATTTTCGTTTTCAGCACCCCAAAATTATGTAAGATTAGCTAATTTTATGCCCAAAACTTTTTACCTGTTGAACAGTGTTACAGGCCGCAGTCCCCTGAGTCCGGGTGGGGGGGGGCCCGATGGTCTGGGTAGGGTGGCCCGATGGTCCGGGTGGGGGGGGCCCGATGCCCGATACCCCCTCCCACCACAAACCGCACTCACTTGGCGCCTGGATGGGCACGAGCCAGGCATCCAATGAGGCCTCACTAGGCCGCGATGGTCCTGCTGCCGCGGAGGGGGGCCAAAGCCACTTGGCACCCCTCTACCGAATGCCAGCAGGGATGGCGGGACCTCCAGCTGGTTCCGTCAGTCCGCTGCCGCCGGGATGGCAGCGGATTAGATGTAGATTTGTCGGAGGTCCAGGTTATGGGGCCGCTCTTGTCGCCATCTTGGACACGCTCCCCAACAAAGTTATGTCTCATTTAAAAAAATATATCAACATCCCATTTTTGGTTTAAACCAAATGGTGCTCTTGTGTTCAACCTGTAGATCCAACACACTTCTTGTTGTAATAATTTGAGCTATATATCTCCTCCCCCGGGAGATCTGGTGACCCATTCTATACCAAAGAAAAAGAAAGAATTTAGATTACCACTATGTACCCATTAGAAATGTTCCTCATATTAGGGTTATGTGTGTCATTGTAATGCTCCACTAGAACGGCTCTAAGAGAACAAACTGCAGCCCACATATTAGACTGCACATATGCTGCATTCTTCTACAGTGGTTTGGAAGCATCCACGTCTAGGACAGATTGTAATATGGCTACAGAGGACAATGCAACCTCCTTGGAGGTGGAACATATAACTTTGGATCTTACCTTGTCAGATATGCAGGTCCAACAATTGAAATTCTCATAGGTATACACCAGGGATACAGGTGTGCTTACATCTGAGAACCAATGTAAGGTTGCTTTTGATAAATTGAAATCGGTGATGCG
Organism: Staurois parvus; assembly: GCA_951230385.1. Classification (NCBI taxonomy): domain Eukaryota; kingdom Metazoa; phylum Chordata; class Amphibia; order Anura; family Ranidae; genus Staurois; species Staurois parvus. The sequence continues at coordinate 18,173 of CATNWA010021859.1, forward strand.
AAAGGAAACAACGATTGTGGTGGGACTATATGGGTTTACAAAAATACATTAAAAAATCTACTGTGTGCTCCCTAAAGGTGGTTTCCAACCACCATATATTTGGAGTCCTTCCTTTCAGGGTGGAATGATATATTATTTAAATACTCTTTGGATTTGATGAGACTAATTGTATCTATGAAGAGAAAATGTTATCAACTGACAGAAAGAATTTAGAACAGGAGTGTCAAGGTCCTACCTTTCCTCAGAGCTTGTGCATCTCCATGTGCTGGCATCCATCTTAGGTTTTGCAAAGTATGGTGGGAACCTTTATGCCATCAGGCCTCTGTGGCTCCTCCTCCAGAAGGGTGTGGTTGATCACATTTAAGCCTGCTGTCTGCAAGTGCTCTCTGCATTCGTGTCCTGTATGTTCCCTTGTCGCAAGCTCTTGTGCTGTTCTCGTTGCTCTCCTGGTAACCATCTCGGCTTGGACAAGACTATTCGCTGCTTTAACCCTTTACCTGACCTCCTGTTGCTGAACCCGGCCCGTGACCTGAGTATTCTTTGCCTACCGTCTAGTACTGTCTGCTCCGTTGTTATTGACCCGGCCTGTCTGACTACGCTACACGTGTTCCCATCTAGCTTCCACCAGCTGTACACCATTGGTGGCAGTCGTTACCGCAGCTGGGGTTACTCGGGGGCCACGACCTGGTCTCAGGCTGCATCAAGTCCATCCCCACCATCAGGGGCTCTGGTGAAGGGTAGCCTGGGGCTTACACTCCGCCCCCTGAGGGGCTCTGGTCTGTGGGTAGTGGCTGTCGTCAGTCGCTGGGTGGGCTTCCTAATCTCGCTACTCTCTGATAGGGCCTTGGCCTGGGCTAATCCCTTATGGGAGAGGAATGACCCGGTGATTCACGAGTTTATCCATTTCCTTGCCTCCTTCCGTACGGTATTCAAGGTGCCTGCTTGCTCCGCTTCTGCTGCCAAGCTGCTCATGTCCATGCATCAGGGTTCATGAACTGTTGCCGAGTACGCCATAGAATTTCGTACCCTGGCGGCAGAGGTGGGTTGGAACAATGAGGCTCTAGTGGCTGCTTTCTCTCATGGTCTCTCAGATGCGTTGAAGGACGAGATCGCAGCCAAAGAACTGCCTGTGAAGCTAGAGGCACTCATCTCCGTCCTAATCTTGATTGACACCAGGCTCAGAGAGAGGCCTTCATTTAAGGAGCGTCTGCGGAGGTCTCCTAACCGTTTGGCACCTACGTTTTCTGTCCCACCCGTGCCTCCTTCTCCTCCCACGCCTCCTGGGGTGGCTTGTCTGGTAGTGAGCCCGTGCAGCTGGGATTTGCTCACCTTTCCGAGGGGAGCAGGCCTCTCGGCGTCGGGAGGGTTGCTGCTTGTACTGTGGTCTCGGGGGGCATTTTCGGCAGTCCTGTCTGGTCCGTCCGGGAAACGCCCGCACCTGAGATCCAGTCGGGGGCAGATCTTGGGTGGAGTTTCCTTGTCCCCGGTTTCCCATAAAGATAAACCGCTTATCACCATTGTCCTATCTTGGGCAGGAGGCTCGGTGACGGCCCAGGTGTTGGTAGACTCTGGGGCTGGCGGGTTGTTTATGGACAGTTCGTTTGTTGCCCAGTACTCCATTCCTCTGCAGGCTCGAGTTACTCCATTGGTCCTCGAGGCGATAGATGGCAGGCCCTTGCAACCGTCGCAGGTTACCCATGAGACCCTGCCGGTGGAAGTAGTTATTGGGGCTGTTCACAGGGAGTTGGCCTGTGTCCAGGTAATTGCTTCTCCGCACTACTCCGTGTTTTTGGGCTATCCCTGGCTTCAGAAGCACAATCCGACCTTCGATTGGCGATCGGCCAAGATTCTCTCATGGTCACCACAGTGTGGGGCCGGTTGCATCCGTGGTCCGGTTAAGGTGTTGTGCACCTCCTCGGACTCTGTGTTGCCCACTGAATACGGGGAGTACCTGGACGTGTTTGACAAGGTGTGCGCCGGTGCTCTGCCTCCTCATCGTCCATACGATTGCGCCATAACCTTACAACCCGGTGCCACTCCTGCGCGTGGCAGGGTATATCCTCTTTCGGTGGCAGAGAATCAGGCCATGGAGGAAATACGTTGCGGATGCGCTTTTCCGGGGCACATTCGCAAGTCTACTTCTCCAGCAGGAGCTGGGTTTTTTTTTCGTGAAAAAGAAGGGCGGTGAGTTGAGACCTTGCATTGATTTTAGGGGCCTCAATCGAATCACGATTAAAAATGCTTATTCAATTCCGTTGATTACCGAGTTGTTTGACCACCTCAAGGGAGCAACGGTCTTTACTAAACTCGACCTTAGGGCCGCCTACAACCTCGTACGGATCAAGGAGGGCGACGAGTAGAAGACCGCGTTCAAACACCAGAACCGGCCACTATGAATACCTGGTTATGCCCTTCGGGTTGTGTAACGCACCCGCGGTCTTTCAGCAGTTTATTAATGATGTCTTTCATGACTTGTTGCAGCAGTGCGTGGTGGTTTACTTGGACGACATCCTGGTTTACTCTGCGTCTATGGAGTCTCACATCCACGATGTCAAGCGGGTGCTGCAATGGTTGCGTGAGAACGAGCTCTTCTGTAAGCTCGAAGTGTGAATTTCACCGATCCCAGGTTGCCTTTTTTTTGGGCTACATCATTTCCGCGGTGGTTTTTCCATGGACCCTGAGAAGGTTTCGGCGGTTCTGCAGTGGCCTCATCCCAGTGGTCTTCGGTCCATTCAGCGCTTTTTTGGAATTTGCCAACTATTATCGAAGTTTATCAGGAACTTCTCCATGCTGGCCAAGCCTCTCTCAGATCTGACTAAGAAGGGCAGTAATCCTCACAAGTGGCCACCCGAGGCCATCTCAGCTTTCGAGGCTCTGAAATCCACCTTCGCTTCGGCTCAGATTCTGTCTCATCCCAATCCTGGGTTGCCTTTTGTCCTCGAGGTTGATGCATCTGAGACGGGAGTAGGCGCCCTCTTGTCTCAGCGTCGGTCACCCGAGGGACCCCTACTTCCTTGTGGGTTCTACTCCAGGAAGCTTTCCTCCGCAGAATGCAACTACCAGATTGGAGACAGGGAGTTGTTGACCATTATTCTGGCTCTCAAGGAATGGAGGAACCTGCTTGAGGGTTCTGTGGTTCTGGTTCTCATTCTCACTGACCACACAAAAACCTGACGTATCTCTCGCAGGCTAAGAGGTTGACGCCCCGTCAGGCCAGATGGGCTCTGTTCTTGTCGCGTTTTAATTATGTAGTCTCTTATTTGCCTGGCTCCAAGAATGTCAGGGCTGATGCCTTGTCGTGGCAATACTCTGAGCTGTCCAGGGAGGACACTGAGCCGACCTCGGTCATTCCTCCAAACCAGATCCTGGCTGCCATCCGTACCAACCTGACTTCTCCCCTTGGGGAGCAGATTTTGGCGGCTCAAACTAACGCTTCCCCTGAGAGACCGGCTTGAAGATGTTTCGTACCTGAGGGATTGCGTATCCTCTTGCTGCATACCTACCATAATTCTAAGACTGCCGGTCATCCTGGTAGGAACCATTGTCCTGGGTCATTTCTCGGTTATTCTGGTGGCCATCTCTCTGTTCTGACATCGCCTCATATGTAGCGGCATGTTCAGTCTGTGCCCAGAATAAATCTCCTCGGCATCTTCCATTGGGTCTTCTGCAACCCATTCCCAATGGGGAGCGTCCCTGGTCAAAACCTGGGCATGGATTTTATTGTGGATCCTCCTGCGTCTCAAGGCCGTACGGTCATTGATTGTTTTTCCAAGATGTGCCATTGTGTCCCGTTCAAGAAATTGCCGACTGCGCAAGAACTGGCTACGGTTTTTGCCAGGGAGATCTTTCGGTTGCATGGGTTGCCCAAGGTGATTGTCTCGGACCGTGGGAGTCAGTTTTTGTCCAGGTTCTGGTGCACCTTCTGCTCCCAGTTGGGTATCGAGCTTTCCTTCTCTTTGGCCTACCACCCACAGTCCAATGGGCTGCGGAGCGTTCCAACCAGGCCCTGGAACAATTCCTTCGTTGCTATATATCGGACCATCAGGACAATTGGGTCGATCTCCTGCCATGGGCAGAGTTTGTGAGGAACTCGTCTGTCAACTCCTCCTCTGGGATGTCCCCCTTCATGGCCAACTATGGGTTCCAACCTACTGTATTGCCTGAGTTGTTCTCGCCACAGGACATTCCGGCTGTGGATAACCACCTGGCTGCCCTGCGCTCCTCGTGGGGGCAGATCCAGAGATCCTTTTCAAGGACTCAGCACAGCGCCAGAAGCTCCAGGCTGATCGTAGATGGTTGCCCGCTCCTTCATACCAGGTCGGAGATTGGGTGTGGTGGTCCACTCGCAACCTCAATCTTCGGGTGTCCCCACCGAAACTGGCCCCCCGTTTTGTTGGCCCTTTCCGCATTCTCTGCAGGGTGAACCTGGTTGCCTATGCCCTTGCTCTTCCTCCTGGGATGCGTATCTCCAATGTCTTCCATGTATCCCTGTTGAAACCTCCGGTCTGCAATCGCTTTACTGCCTCTCCGCCTCGGCCTTGTCCTATCCGGGTTAACGGTCATGAGGAGTATGAGGTGAGCCGCATCTTGGATTCTCGGTTGGTCCGCGGTCGGGTGCAATTCCTGGTCCATTGGCATGGTTTATGGTCCCGAGGAACGTTCCTGGGTTCCTTCCGCGGATGTTCATGCTCCTGCCCTCCTCCGCGCTTTTCACGCCCGATTTCCTCAGAAAACTTTTGTTGAGCCACGGAGGGGGAGGGGCCCTTGAGGAGGAGGTACTGTCAAGGTCCTACCTTTCCTCAGAGCTTGTGCATTTCCATGTGCTGGCATCCATCTTAGGTTTCTGCAAAGCATGGTGGGAACCTTTATGCCTTCCGGCTTCTGCAGCTCCTCCTCAGAAGAGTGTCGTTGATCACATTTAAGCCTGTTGTCTGCATTCGTGTCCTGTATGTTCCCTTGTCCCAAGCTCTTGTGCTGTTCTCGTTGCTCTCCTGGTAACCGACTCGGCTTGGACAAGACTGTTCGCTGCTTTAACCCTTTACCTGACCTCCCGTTGCTGAACCCGGACCTGAGTATTCTTTGCCTACCGTCTAGTACTGTCTGCTCCGTTGTTATTGACCCGGCCTGTCTGACTACGCTACACGTGTTCCCATCTAGCTCCCACCAGCTGTACGCCATTGGCGGCAGTCGTTACCGCAATTGGGGTTACTCGGGGGGCCACGACCTGGTCTCAGGCTGCGTCACGTCCATCCCCACCATCAGGGGCTCTGGTGAAGGGTAGCCTGGGGCTTAGACTCCACGCCCTGAGGGACTCTGGTCTGTGGGGTAGTGGCTGTCGTCAGTCGCTGTGTGACCTTACCATAGGCCTGCCTGCCCATTCCATCGTTCCTGCCCTGACAAGGAGATTATGGACACAACAAGATCCAAGTATTGACTATGAGGCAGAATTGGTCTGTGTATGCAGAAAACCAAAGAAAACTCATAAATCTTTACATTCCATCTTGAAGAAAAAAAATCCAGTTCCACTGGCAACAGAAGGGTACATTTCAGTTCACCAGACGTTTTGGACACAGTCTAAACTTTCTGACACAGTGGAGTCCCTGTAAAATAGAGGGGGACAATACATGACACAGTACAGCAACTACAAACAGCACACGAGGGGTTAGAGGGCCCTACTCTTTCGAGCTTACAATTATACCCAGAAGTCAGTTGGATCGGTGTTCACTGTAGAGGGATCTTCTGATGATACCTCAAAAAAAAAAAAAAAAACTGTTCTTCATATCACAAAACACCCCAAAAAAAATAGAACTGGAACAGAGAGAGGCCAAAAACAAAACTGTTTGCAGAAGATACCCCCAGTGAACAAGAAATCGGAGGGATTAGCTATACTTGGGAACAATGGTTTGAATTGGTCACATGCACTATTATCCCAGAATAAAATCTCTTTGTTAACTAAAGAACTGTCCTTTGCTCCAACTTGTCATTTTTTCCATGTTTTTTCTACCCTGATAGACTTTTTAGCAGGTTTGTTAGAATCTTAACATAATGTGAACATTTTTTATGAGGGCTTTAGTATGGTGGATACTATTGCAGATTCCTCACAACCTTTGGAACAGGTGGTGGATTATTTCTTGTTTGCTGATTTGGTGATAAAATTGACTTTTCAAGAGGCTCCGTTATGACTCCTGTGGTGGACTATCTGGCTTAACTAAGCAAACTTCAAATAAAGGGAATAAATACAGTGTTGTAAGAAAGTATTTGCCCCTTCCTGATTTTTTTTTTTTTGCCTATTTGTCACACTTAAATGATTCAGATCATCAAACAAATGTTAATATTACACAAAGATAACCCGAGTAAATACAACGTTAAGTTTTTAGCTAACTGGTTGTGCCACCATTGGTGACAACTGAAATCAAGCATTTGCGATAACTGGTAATGTGTCTTTCACATCGATGTGAAGGAATCTTGGTCCACTTTTCTTTTCAGAATTGTTTTAATTCATCCACACTGGAGGGTTTTCAAGCAAGAATGGCCTGTATAAAGTTATGCCACAATATCTCAATCGGATTTAAGTCCAGACTTTGACTAGCCCACTGCAAAACCTTAATTTTTTTTTTTTTTTTTTTTGCCATTCAGAGGTGGTTACTGGTGTGTTTCGGTTCATTGTCCTGCTGCATAACCAAGTACACTTGAGGTCATGAACTGATGGCTGGACATTCTACTTCTGGATTTTCTGGTAGAGTGCCGAATTCATGGTTCCATCAAGTATGGCAAGTTGTCCAGGTCCCAAGGCTGCAAAGCAGCCCCAGACCATCACACTACCACCACCACCATGTTTCAATGTTGGGATGATGTTCTTTTTAGGAAATGCTGTGTTCGTTTTATGCCAGATGTAACAGGACACACATCTTCCAAATAGTTCAAATTTTGTCTCATCAGTCTGCAGAATATTTGCCCAAATGTCTTGGGAATAATCAAGATGTTTTTTGGCAAATGTGAGACAAGCCTTTGTGTTCTTTGTGGTCAGCAGTGGCTTTTGCCTTGGAGCTCTCTCATGGAGGCCATTTTTGCCCAGTCTCTTTCTTATTGTTGAATCATGAACAGTGATCTTAACTGAGGCAAGTGAGGCCTGCAGTTATTTAGATGTTGTTCTGGGTTCTTTTATGACCTCCTGGATGAGTCGTCATTGTGCTCTTGGAGTAATTTTGGTAGGCCGGCCACTTCTGGGAAGGTTCACCAGTGTTCCAAGTTTTCTCCATTTGTGGATAATGGCTCTCATCGTGGTTCTCTGGAAGTCCCAAAGCTTTAGAAGTGGCTTTGTAACCCTTTCCAGACTGATACATGTCAATTCCTTTGTTTCTCATTTGTTCTTGAAGATCTCGAAGATTCTTTAGCTCATGGCACAATGTGTTGCTTTTTGAGATCGTTTAGCATGCCTCACTTAGTCAGACAGCTTCTGTTTTAAGTTATTTCTTGATTCAGCAGGTCTGGCTGTAATCAGGCCTGGATGTGGCAAGTGAAATTCAGCTTTCCAAAAAAATGTGGGTTAATCACAGTTCATTCATAATTTAGCAAGGGGGGTGATATGTAGGAAAATTTTCCACCTCGCTAGCTAATCTCTTTATGGGTTGGTAGAAAGAACTAGATTTGTTTGCTCACCTTAACCTACACAGAAATAATACTGTGTGCTATGGAAGGTTCATTAATGACCTTATTATGGTCTGGAACAGCATGGAGGACTCTTTAAAATCTTTCGTGCACCTGAATGACTTAAATTTGGAATTTTCGTATAATTATCATCATGAATTTATCAATTATTTTGATATTGTGTTGATGGGAGACAATAGTACTGGCTCCATAAACACTAAGGTATTTGAACATATTGTAGGCAAATCAGGTAGGTAGGACATCAGTCTGGGAACACTTAGCCAACAGGATGAGGCAGGATGCAGGGTCAGGTGCACCAGGTTGGTAACAGAAGATCTCTCAGGCATAAGCAACAGGCAGAAGAGTAGTCAGGTTAAAAGCCAAGGTCATCAGTGGTGAAGCAGATTAGAAATGTAGGAGGCAAAGATAGATTCCAGAGACAAGCTGGGTCAGAGTAGGTAGTGTTCAAGTGTAGTCAGAGGCAAGCCGAATCAGCAACAAGGAGTCAAGCACAGGGACAGGTGACAGGATACATGGAAAAATAAATACAAGGATACAAGGATAAAAAAATGGATACAAGGATAAATAAAGCTCCAGACACTGAAGTGTAAAAGCTGTATCTCTGAAAGCTTAATGCAAGACAAGAACTGATATACAGAACTCAATAGGCGTTGCTTAATTCAGGATAACCAATGTAACATTCCACTCTTATCAGTATAGTTCCATGTAGAACAGAAACTACAAATAGCTGAGGGATACCTTAAGTGAATTGGTTTACAGTGAAATAGAAGCTACTCTCAGGAAATGAGAGAGAAGAAGAAGCAAAACTCAAAACCGAAACCAACTGTTTACACACCTAGAAATGGAGGCATTAAACAAAATGGACGCCATTTAAAAATACATACAGTGAGGAACAGAAGTATTTGAACCCCCTGCGAGTTTGCAAGTTCTCCCACTTAGAAATCATGGAGGGGTCTGAAATTCACATTGTAGGTGCATTCCCACTCTGAGAGACAGAATTTAAAAAAAAATTCAGGAAATCCCATTGTATGATTTTTAAAGAATTTATTTGTCTTGCACTGCTGAACATATGTATTTGAACACCTAAGAAACAGCAAGAATTCTGGCTCTCAAAGACCTGTTACTGTGCCTTTAAAAAGTCCACCTCTACTCCACTCATTAATCTAACTTAGTATTTTATTATTATTATTATTACTTTATAAATATATTTATATTATATATTTATAAAGCGCCAATAGTTCGCTCAGTGCTGTACATTACAAAGGGGGACAGAACATGTGACAGAACAATACCAATACAATGCAAAACATGAGGGGATTGAGGGCCCTGCTCTTTCGAGCTTACAATCTAGGAGGGAGGGGATGGTGGTACAGGAGGAGATAGCTGTGGGGGATGGAGTGGTTGGAAGAGTGGAGGAAGTCAGCAAGTTAGCAGGGGGTGGGGTAGGCTTCCCTGAAGAGGTGGGTTTTCAGGGTGCGCCTAAAGGAGAAGAGAGTAGGTGATAATCTGATGGGTTGGGGCAGGGAGTTCCAGAGGATGGGTGACACCCTGGAGAAGTCCTGGAGGCGGGTATGGGAGGAGGAGACCAAGGAACTAGAGAGAAGGAGGTCTTGTGAGGAGCGGAGAGTGTGTGCTGGGTACTTGGATATTAGGTCGGTGATGTAGTTCGGGGCAGTATGGTGGACGGCTTTGTACGTCAGTGCTAGGATTAACACTAGTAGCACCTGTCTGAGCTCTTTAAAGACACCTGTCCACCCCACAGTCAGTCAGATGCTAACTACTACCATGGGCAAGAACAAAGAGCTGTCAAAAGACACCAGAGACAAAATTGTGGACCTCCACAAGGCTGGAAAGGGCTACGGGGCAATTGCCAAGCAGCTTGGTGAAAATAGATCAACTGTTGGAGCAATTGTTAGAAAATGGAAGAGGCTGAGGACGAGTGTCAGGCTTCCTTTGGACTGGGGCTCCATGCAAGATCTCACCTCGTGGGGTATCACTGATGATAAGAAAGGTGAGGAATCAGCCCAGAACTACAAGGGAGGAGCTGGTCAATGACATGAAGAGAGCTGGGACCACAGTTTCAAAGGTCACTGTCGGTAGAACACTACGCCATCATGGTTTCCAATCATGCATTGCACGGAAGGTTCCCCTGCTCAAGTCATCACATGTCCAGGCCCGTCTGAAGTTTGCCAATGACCATCTGGATGATCCAGAGGAGGCATGGGAGAAAGTCATGTGGTCAGATGACACCAAAGTAGAACTTTTTGGTCTAAACTTCACTCGTCGTGTTTGGAGGAAAAAGGATGAGTTGCATCCCAAGAACACCATCCCTACTGTGAAGCATGGGGGTGGTAACTTCATGCTTTGGGGGTGCTTTTCTGCGAAGGGGACAGGACGACTGCACTGTATTAGGGAGAGGATGAATGGGGCCATTTATTGTGAAATTTTGAGCAACAACCTCCTTCCCTCAGTCAGAGCATTGAAGATGGGTCGTGGCTGGGTCTTCCAACATGACAACGACCCGAAGCACACAGCCAGGATAACCAAGGAGTGGCTCCGTAAGAAGCATATCAAGGTTCTGGAGTGGCCTAGCCAGTCTCCACACCTAAATCCAATAGAACATTTTTGGAGGGAGCTGAAACTCCGTGTTGCTCAGCGACAGCCCCGAAACCTGACAGATCTAGAGGAGATCGGTGTGGAGGAGGGGGCCAAAATCCCTGTTGCAGTGCAAACCTGGTCAGGGACTACAGAAAACGTCTGACCTCTGTAATTGCAGACAAAGGCTTCTGTACCAAATATTAACACTGATTTTCTCAGGGGTTCAAATACTTATGTTCAGCAGTGCGAGACAAATACATTCTTTACAAATCATACAATGTGATTTCCTGAATTGTTTTTTAAATTCTGTCTCTCAGAGTGGGAATGTGAATTTCAGACCCCTCCATGATTTCTAAGTGGGAGAACTTGCAAAATCAAAGAGTGTTCAAATACTTCTGTTCCTCACTGTATTTTGTTACAGTTCCTCTCTGTTATCACAAAGTGACAACACCAAATTTCACAGTTCAAAAAATCACCTCTAGTTATGTTTCCTATATATTTTTTTTATCTATTCTTAGTGGTATTTACTTGTACAAAGTTACCATCCTCAGGTGCCTTCCCAGTAACATTAAGTTTAGACTTGCTACAAAATTCTTTCCCTTCATTTGATTTTTAGCCTAAATGAAAACACCATTCAGGTTCCATCATAACGCCCAACACTTCAAATTTAGGCCTTGTAGTAACATTTGTAAGGATAATATTCAGATTACCAATAAACATTGATGTCACATTTTCTAGTGCAGCATACATAGAAATGTTCATGGTTTCAGGGTGGAGCATACTGCAAACCCAACAACTCTCGAATCCTGAGAGCTTGGCATACCTGTACTTAAATTTCAACAGTGACATATTTTCAGTCAATGATCTTTTCTGCTCCTTTTTTATTACTTCAGTGTCGTTCACAGTCTCACTGTTGTGGCCATTCTTCTATTATTACAGTGAGGAACAGAAGTATTTGAACACCCTGCAATTTTGCAAGTTCTCCCACTTAGAAATCATGGAGGGGTCTGACATTTACATTGTAGGTACATTCCCACTCTGAGAGACAGAATTAAAAAAAAAAAAATTCAGGAAATCACATTGTATGGTTTGTAAAGAATGTATTTGTCTTGCACTGCTGAACATAAGTATTTGAACACCTGAGAAAATATTTGGTACAGAAGCCTTTGTTTGCAATTACAGAGGTCAAATGTTTCCTGTAGTTCTTGACCAGGTTTGCACTGCAACAGGGATTTTGGCCGACTCCTCCACACAGATCTCCTCTAGATCTGTCAGGTTTTGGAGCTGTCGCTGAGCAACACGGAGTTTCAGCTCCCTCCAAAGATGTTCTATTGGATTGAGGTCTGGAGACTGGCTAGGCCACTCCAGAACCTTGATATGCTTCTTACGGAGCCACTCCGTGGTTATCCTGGCGGTGTGCTTCAGGTCATTGTCATGTTGGAAGACCCAGCCACGACCCATCTTCAATGCTCTGACTGAGGGAAGGAGGTTGTTGCTCAAAATCTCACAATAAATGGCCCCATTCATCCTCTCCTTAATACAGTGCAGTCGTCCTGTCCCCTTCGCAGAAAAGCACCCCCAAAGCATGATGTTACCACCCCCATGCTTCACAGTAGGGATGGTGTTCTTGGGATGCAACTCATCCTTTTTCCTCCAAACACGACAAGTGAAGTTTAGACCAAAAAGTTCTACATTGGTCTCATCTGACCACATGACTTTCTCCCATGCCTCCTCTGGGTCATCGAGATGGTCATTGGCAAACTTCAGACGGGCCTGGACATGTGATGACTTGAGCAGGGGAACCTTCCGTGCAAAACATGATTTGAAACCATGACGGTGTAGTGTTCTACCGACAGTGACCTTTGAAACTGTAGTCCCAGCTCTTTTCATGTAATTGACCAGCTCCTCCCTTGTAGTTCTGGGCTGATTCCTCACCTTCTTATCATCAGTGATACCCCACGAGGTGAGATCTTGCATGGAGCCCCAGTCCGAGGGAGACTGACACTCGTCTTTAGCCTCTTCCATTTTCTAACAATTGCTCCAACAGTTGATCTATTTTCACCAAGCTGCTTGGCAATTGCCCCGTAGCCCTTTCCAGCCCTGTGGAGGTCCACAATTTTGTCTCTGGTGTCTTTTGACAGCTCTTTGGTCTTGCCCATGGTAGTAGTTGGCGTCTGACTGACTGTGGGGTGGACAGGTGTCTTTAAAGAGCTCAGACAGGTGCTACTAAGTTATATTAATGAGTGGAGTAGAGGTGGACTTTTTAAAGGCACAGTAACAGGTCTTTGAGAGCCAGAATTCTTGCTGTTTCTTAGGTGTTCAAATACTTCTGTTCAGCAGTGCAAGACAAATACATTCTTTACAAATCATACAATGGGATTTCCTGAATTTTTTTTTTAATTCTGTCTCTCAGAGTGGGAATGCACCTACAATTTGAATGTCAGACCCCTCCATGATTTCTAAGTGGGAGAACTTGCAAAATCACAGGGGGTTCAAATACTTCTGTTCCTCACTGTATATCTTTTTATTACATTTTCCAATACAAAAATACAATAACCTAATATACTTCACATTCACCAATACATGAATCTCTTCTTATCTACCACCCTTCCTCCCACTAACCCCCCTCCCAAATTACCCTTGTCCAGATCTGATTAACTTACTTTTTACTCCTCTTATATTTATCTATTATCTGCGTCCCTTGCCCTCTCACACCCACTTTCACTAGGCTCTCCCCCCCCGACCAATTCCAAGTATCTCTTAGATGTTTTAAATTCTAACCAGCAACCCCACGTTTTACCAAATTCTCTATGTTATCTTCCTCCGCAAGACACAGCTTCTCCATCCAAAAAAAATTTTCCACTCTCTTTAACCAATCATTTATTCTTGGTGGCTCTGGCGCTTGCCAAAACCTGGTGATCAGGCCCAATGATTAGATGATATAATATCCTATTTTTGCACTGTTTGCCTACAGGCTCAGAATAAAATAAACACATCCATGGTCCATGTTTATAATAATCCCACTAATTTCCTGAATACCATGAATTATTTGAATACCATGACTTGAGGAAATACCTAAGCGTGTACCACAAAAATAGGCCAATAAGCCTAATTCTTAAAATAATTATAAGTCAGCAGACAAAAAACAAATACCACCCAGTACCCCTTAAAGTCGTATCATTATCCTTCCCCTGAAGTACCAATATACAATATATCAACAGACAAACTTAAAGTCCCAAAAGCAAAGTGTCCAAAATCACAAATAAAAACCCAAAAAAGTCCAAAGTGATATCCCAATCTTGATGGATAGGTGCTCACTACTCCAAAATGAAGATGAAGGTAAATCTCAGACGTTCTTCATATACCTCAAAAAAAAGCAAAATCTAGACATAGTGTATTATCTTAGGTAACACAAATATAGTGCAACATGCAAAACACTATAGTGTTTTAGGGTAATTATGCACTTTTTATATGGTTTGCAGTGATATCTACTGAGTATCTTTTACACGATTGCTGTGACACTATAGTGTTTTACATGTTGCACGTGTGGCACTATATTTGTGTTACCTAAGATAATACACTCTGTCTAGATTTTGCTTTTTTTGAGGTATATGAAGAACGTCTGAGATTTATCTTCATCTTCATTTTGGAGTAGTGAGCACCTATCCATCAAGATTGGGATATCACTTTGGACTTTTTTGGGTTTTTATTTGTGATTTTGGACACTGCTTTTGAGACTTTAAGTTTGTCTGTTTAAGCCTAATTGTTAGCTCCCTACAAAAAAGTACAACAAAAAAAACAAACAGCTGTAAAGGGCAGACTGTATACAGTTAGTAATTATAAGTACCCAAGCAGAGTAGCAAAAGATCATTGAGGATCCGCATTGGTGAACATCTAAGAGACATCAAAAGTAATCAGAAAAAAACTGAGAAGCAAAGTGTCCCCATGATGGATTTCATATGGTCGGATGGAAGCCAATATGTGCTGCACATCACATTGGAGTAACCGACATCCTCCTGAGCACTATGGAGGTATACCAACAGTAGCGACTTGAGGAAGTAGGCACAGCCTTATCTCGGAAAGTGAAGTATCGATATTGGAGAGACGGTACATGGCAGTGCATTGATCGGAGGTGGCAGTAAAGTGACTGACCCAATTAAACCGATATATTCGGTCATGTTCTTATGCTCTAGCCATCATTTTTCCTGCTTATCATTTACTGCAATGGACTTCCTCCTTATATACATGTTTGTCCTTTCCTGATCATATTACTGCTTTGGCAGACTTTGAGTTTCCATCAACATACAACCTTTACAAGTGTTACATTATATGGTCCACGTGGTTACTTTGTCACTTTGCCTTTATTGCTTCTTGTGATGCCCAATATTCTGTGATTGGAGGCGGCTACCGTGAAAGGAAGACTCCTGTCTAGTTCATATTGCTCATACCTACGCCTTTATCGCAAAACAGCAATAGAATACAGGCGTTTTCATGATGGCTATATATTTATCCTTCATTGAGTGAATGAGGACTATTGGACTTGCTCAATGCAAATATTTTTCAGTTAAACCTTCCATTGGTTATCCTCCGTTAAACTTTATCTACAAGATGTCTGCATGATGCTGGCCTATTTTTTAGTGCTACAGTTAGTGGTTTAGAGAGCACATGTTGAATTTGTTCTCCATTCAGTGATGTGCATTGGAATACATTTGGCTCCCTAGGCCTTTTTGATGCACAATATTGACCATCTGCTATATCCTCATTACGGACGATTTATTTTATTTTATTGGTGTTTGTTTGTCCCCCTTGTCAGAGTAGTGTTCTCATATTAATCTTTGCATAAACACTTATAAAGTTTTGTATATTACTTTTCAATAAGCTTCTGCTTTGGTACTTATATTTACTGGCTGTATACAGTCTGTCCTTTACAGCTGTTTGCTTTGTTTGTTGTATTTTTTTGTTTAAGCCCACACCAATATATATGGTGAGAAAGAGCTAATAATTAGACTAATATGCCCATTTCTGTGGTACACATTTAGTATGTTTACGACTTCCTCTGTGACACTAAGTGTAAGAAATCAAATTTATGATTCGGCACTTATATCGATGGCAAGCTTGCAAAATATTTGGTTTTTATGATTAATCATAATTAATATTAATATGTGTGAATGGTCTTTTGACAAATGGTAGTATTACAATTCTTCAGATATAAGCTGAGACAGTAAATATGAATGAGTTAGCTGAGACCCTGCATAAAAGAGAATTGCCTTTATGCAGAAACAAGAGACATTTTCCAAGATACAGTGACATTGACACAGCCATAGACTTGCTTGTATAGGTCATGGAGCTACTTGTTGTATGCAATTGTATTTTCTTCATAGTAACTCTATTGAAATACAAGCTAGAATAGAATCTAAAACAAAGTTTACAAAAATGCAAGGATCATATGTACATAATAATAAAACTGGTACATATGAATGTAATTTAACTGAGATGAGATTCTGGTCCATAGTTTTAAAAGGAAATGAGTCTACAATTTGGGCTGGCGATGTAACTAGAGGTAGAGTAGGTTCTTCTTCTGTAGGAGGATCCAAAACAGAAATTTGGTTTTTGACCCAATATTATTTACAGTTTATGGATCCTGAACACTTAAAGATTACAGGAGATGAAGAAGGAGATGTATGGGATTTTCAAATAACAAGAGGTCAGCTCACGTTAAAGTGAGAGTGACTATTTCAATTGTAGACTTGATTATTCCAGATATAAAAGTATCTCCTCAAGCTGTTAAAATTATCGAAGGAAAGGATGATTTAAATTTTATATGTACTACACAAATATACTTACCTCAAAATTCCCTATTAACTTGGAAAAGAAATGGTGAATTTTTGGGTAGTCTTTTCCATAGCTCTACTAATATAATTCGTAAGAGTAATCTTGGAAATGTAGATTGGACTAATAATAACAACTTTTTTTATCAACACAATAGTCCAAATCTTAATGACAGAGGTATATATGAATGTTGCATATCATTGTAAAATAATCCAATGAAATGTGATACTGCAAATGTTATAATTTCATCTCCTGAGAAAATTAAGTGTACTGATGAAAAATTTATTCCTTCCAGTCCATTTCAAATTAATCGTTTCCAACCCAGACATCTCTTAAGAGAAGGACATTTTGTGATTATACTTTGGAAATTCAATGTTTGTTTCTAAATGGAAATTTAATGTTTCTGAATGGAAAATTTCATCAAAGTATCCTCAATGTCAAGAATACTTAATTAATATGGAATTGGGTACGGATAAATGGTTTGAAACTAATAATAAAAACAACAACAGGAATAAACTAGGTATTGTAGAAGGAATTCTAGGAGGAGTTGGTACTATTGGAAGTATTACCAATAGTATGGATATTAATACATTAAAGTCTGATCTGGAAACAGCGGGCTTAGTGGGTAGTAAAAGTATTAAAGTTCAAAGAAATGTAAATCAAATATTAGACAATATGTTAATGAAGACAGCTACGGTTATAGGCCCAGCTGTAGTCCACTTACAAGATGTTACTTTGAATTTAATGGACAGAGAGCAACATTCCCACATAGCCAGAACATGTCTAGAAATACAGACAGAGTATTCTACCAATTTTAAAATAATTGCACAAGCATTCCAAAGTGGAATAACTCCTCTAAGTATTTTGCAAAGTTTACCTAATGAATATGTATTTGCAAAAAATCATATAGATTTATGGGTAAATAAATGGGTAGGATGTAATCAACATGAATGCTTTGGTACCTCAATGATTGCCATAGCTGTGAAAGAACAAATGTTAGTTCCAGTTACAGTCTTAGGATTGCCAGTTAGTAATACTCAGTTGTTATATTATCAATTACAGTTTGTAGACTTTGCTTTGGATACTAATACATCTGAACCAGAACAACTAGATTTATCCTCTTGTTTACATTTTCAATCAAAAGTAAATCTGTTTGCCTAATCAGGACAAACGTATTTTTCACTCTTGTTTTCATAATCATTCATTATGTACAGCAAGAATAGAAAAAGTAAAAACTTCATTTGACCTAGTCACTGTCGTAGGAAAGAGGAAAGTCTTTTTTCAAGTCATGACAGACACTGAAACAGTTAAAGCTTTCTTCCTATCCTGCACACATACAGATATCCTGAGTCCAGGCTTGTATTGTATAGAAGGAGATCTTACAGGAATTAGTTTAAATGGAATTAGAGTAAATTTAACTAATATGCTTATGAAAAATGTAAGTGTTCTACCTATACAATATAATATATCTCAAGTAGATGAGTTCCCATGGAAGGAATGGGCAGAGATTATACAAAAAGGATAAGGGATTATTAATTGCTTTTAGAGATGAGCGAATTATTCAAAAATTCGATTCGGCTGATTCGCCGAATTTGAGGAAGAAATTTGATTCGATGCGAATTAATTCGCTACGAATTTAACTTATTAAAAGGGTTTCTAGGCTTCAGAGAGCCTTTAAATTAGTGCAGAACACTGTACCTTTAATTTAAATGCCCTTGGAGATGAGGAAGGAGAAGGAGAAGGATGAGAAGAAGGAGAAGGATGAGAAGAAGGAGAAGGAGAAGGATGAGAAGAAGGAGAAGGATGAGAAGAAGGAGAAGGAGAAGGATGAGAAGAAGGAGAAGGAGAAGGATGAGAAGAAGGAGAAGGAGAAGGATGAGAAGAAGGAGAAGGAGGAGAAGAAGAAGGAGAAGGATGAGAAGAAGGAGAAGGATGAGAAGAAGGAGAAGGATGAGAAGAAGGAGAAGGATGAGAAGAAGGAGAAGGATGAGAAGAAGGAGAAGGATGAGAAGAAGGAGAAGGATGAGAAGAAGGAGAAGGATGAGAAGAAGGAGAAGGATGAGAAGAAAGGAGAAGGATGAGAAGAAGGAGAAGGATGAGAAGAAGGAGAAGGATGAGAAGAAGGAGAAGGATGAGAAGGAGAAGGATGAGAAGGAGAAGGATGAGAAGAAGGAGAAGGATGAGAAGAAGGAGAAGGATGAGAAGAAGGAGAAGGATGAGAAGAAGGAGAAGGATGAGAAGAAGGAGAAGGATGAGAAGGAGAAGGAGAAGGATGAGAAGAAGGAGAAGGATGAGAAGAAGGAGAAGGATGAGAAGGAGAAGGAGAAGGATGAGAAGAAGGAGAAGAAGGAGAAGGATGAGAAGAAGGAGAAGAAGGAGAAGGATGAGAAGAAGGAGAAGGAGAAGGATGAGAAGAAGGAGAAGGAGAAGGAGAAGGATGAGAAGAAGGAGAAGGAGAAGGAGAAGGATGAGAAGAAGGAGAAGGAGAAGGATGAGGAGAAGGATGAGAAGAAGGAGAAGGAGAAGGATGAGGAGAAGGATGAGAAGAAGGAGAAGGATGAGAAGAAGGAGAAGGAGAAGGATGAGAAGAAGGAGAAGAGAAGAAGGATGAGAAGAAGGAGAAGGAGAAGGATGAGAAGAAGGAGAAGGAGAAGGATGAGAAGAAGGAGAAGGAAACAAATAGATACAATGTTTCAACCGCTGTATGGAGGGAATGTCACAGAAATGTCAGAAATAGGCTATTTCTGACAGTTCTGTGACATTCCCTCCATACAGCGGTTGAAACATTGTATTCGATTTTTCCTGAAATTCTAATTGAATTCCACTTCGCCTGGTTCGATTCGCTCATCTCTAATTGCTTTGTCTAAAGAACTTCAGAAAGCAGAAATAATATTTAAGCATGAACAAGGAAATCTACTAGAGATAGAACATGATTGGTCTGAATTTTCAGGTCGTTCATGGTGGTCAAAATTTAAAAATACTGTATCAATGTGGGGAAAAACCTCAGTAACAGCAGCTGTTGGAAATATATTATTACACCCATTCATTATTATATTTATTATTATGATTTTATGTATTTTATTTCAAATCTGTATTATTAGAAGGAAACAATTTTACAAAGTGATTAAGAAACAAATGAAAGAAGGTGAAAAAATCATGTCAGGTATTATTAGAAGGAAGGTTACCTCTGACCTAACTGACCTAGTTATGGAAAAATGGTGCATCTGGAACAACTGATTCAGAGCGTGTATAGCTGGGCCATGAATGAAGTATGAATGTATATATAATATTATATGATAAATTATATTTAGGGGGAATATTGTAGGAAATTAATTCAGCATAAAACAGACGTCTGTATCTTTTCATATCAGTGTCTCCTCTAAATGACAACTAAAGTCATTGAGCTAGTACATTTTTAACTTTGCGTGTGTATGATGGCTTTGAAAAACAGGTGTTAAAGATGAACCATGGTATATTCATGTCTAAGAGGTCAGCAGGTCATAAGCTTCTTTTAACCACTTGCCTACCAGCCACTTATACCCCCTTCCTTACCAGGCCAATTTTCAGCTTTCAGCGCTGCCGCACTTTGACAATTGCGCGGTCATGCAACATTGTACCCATATGAAATTTTGATCATTTTTTTCTCACAAATAGAGCTTTCTTTTGGTGGTATTTAATCGCCACTGGGTGCTTTACTTTTTGCGCTATAAATTAAAAAAGTTCAAAAAATTTGAAAAAAAAAAGAGTTTCTTTGTTTCTATTATAAAATTTTTCAAACAGGTAATTTTTCTCCTTCACTGATCTGCGTTGATGAGGCAGCACTGATGGGCACTGATAGGCAGCACTAAAGGGCACTGATAGGCAGTACTAATGAGGTGGCACGGATAGGCGGCACTGATAGACAGCACTAATGAGGTGTCACGGATAGGCGGCACTAATATGCAGCACTGATAGGCGGCACTGATAGGTGACACTGATGATGGGTACTGATAGATGGCACTGACTGGCATCACTGCTGGGCACTGACTGGCGGCACTGACTGGCACAACCGCTGGGCACTGACTGGTGGCACTGACTGGCTGCACTGCTGGGCTGCACTGGTGGGCAGCACTGGTGGGCAGCACTGGTGGGTGGGCACAGGTGGGTGGCACTGGTGGGCACAGGTGGGTGGGCACAGGTGGGTGGCACTGCTGGGCACAGGTAGGTGGCACTTCTGGGCACAGGTGTGTGACACTGCAGAGTGGCACAGGTGGGTGCACTGCTGGGCACAGGTGGGTGCACTGCTGGGCACAGGTGGGCGGAGCTAGTGGGCGCACTGCTGGGCACAGGTGGGCGGAACTTGTGGGTGGCACTGCTGGGCACCGATCATCAGGGCACTGATCATCAGTGCCCTGATGATCGGTGCCAATCCTCGCTCTGACAACTGCCGGTTCTCGGCAGTACTTTCCTCACGATTTGACAGCATGAGGAAAGTGCAGCCGAGAACCGGCACTTGCATTTCCCTGTGATCAGCGTGTCATTGGACACCGCTGATCACGTGGTAAAAGGCCGGTATGATTGGCCTTTTACCACATCTCGTGATCAGCTGTGTCCGTAGGACACAGCGATCACGGAGATCGCCGGGTGCGCGCCCCCTGGGGCGCGCAGGAGAACGCGTTCTGGCGGGACGTCATATGACGTCCACCCAGAACTGGCCGGCCGCAGTGAAGCCGTCATTCGGCTATCTGCGGTCGGCAACTAGTTAAGAATAGCAATTGGAATGTAATAAGATATGCAGTAAGAGCAAAGAAAGAATATGTATTTTATAAAGAAAATCATGTCTAATCTATAATATAGTTAGTTGGATAATTATTTCATATAATTAATTTGTTAGTTAGGAATAGTGTGTGATAAAAGTTTAGTATCAATTATTGTTGGTTATATCTATGTGATCATTGTCCCTTTCTAAAGATATGTGAAGCTATTGTATATCACGTAACAGTATCATGTATTTCTGTCGTCTAAGAGGTTTGAAGACGTTATGTCACACTAAGACTTATAAGTATAGATGATGTACAAGGCTTTTACTTATTTAGCTCACACTGAATTAGGAAATTAGGATTTACTCTGTATTTTATTTTTATATTTTGTATTAATTTTATGTTGATGCCAAGTGTGAATTAAATAAAAGTCACACTGTTTTAAATCAGCCTGGCGCTAGAACACTTTACCTCAAACGCCTAAGACAGACACTTAAATAATATAAGTGTCGCGATATTTAACACTAAGCATGTGCAGCTTCTTCCACACATGCTCAGTCTACTTTTTTTTTTCTGGAACTGGAATGGACTGCGATGGTGTGAACTATGCCATTAGAAACAATATAACCAACTTTCTATGAGATTTTTGATGCAGAAAAAAAAAAAACAAAAAAAAAAACACACTGGACTGCATGTGGTGTGAACTGGCCCTAAAAGTATTTTTATATGCTTTATAGACAGAGGTGTAGATTTAAGCCAGGTATACATTGGCTGGATATCGGCTGGAATCAGCTGGTTCAACAGAAAACCATCTGACATTTGGCATGTGTGTACAGCAGCCTAAATGTCTGGCTTCTGTGAAACGGCATGCTGAAAAAACAGCAGCTGATCAGCATCTGATCAGCACTCTCAGCCAATGGCTGCGAATGCTGACCAGCGTGTTGTGGTTGGGGGAGGGGGCAGTTCCCCCTGTCAGAACACAATAGCTCAGTGGGGAGATCACTGTACTAACATTGCATAGTTTTTGTTCAGCCCACTTATGCAGGCCATAGATGGGGAGAAAAACTGCAGATTTTTCTTTTAACCTCTTGCCGTCCGCCTGCTGTTTATAAACGGCAGGGCGGTGGCAGTCCAAGGTCGGGTTGCCGTTCCTAAACGGCACCCGCCTTTTCTAGTATGTGTACCCCTCCTCTTCTTTTTTTTTTTGAACAATAAAGGTTTCTTTAACCACTTGCCGTTCGCCTGCTGTTTATAAACGGCAGGACGGTGGCACTCCATAAATGGCACCCGCCTTTTCTAGCTGTGCGCGCTCCCTGGGAGCGCGCACCACCGCGATCCGGTGTCCGCTGTGTCCTCCGGACACAGTGAAACACCGATCGTCGGACGGGACCTCTGTACGAGGTCCCGGTCATGTGATCACTGATTGGCGAATCAGTGATCACATGCAATGTAGTAAGCAAGATGTCACTTGTGACATCATTGCTTACTACGTGTGAAATCTGTGAATGATCACAGAGGTCACATGGTACAAGGCTATTCACAACAGCCTTGTACCATGTGACAAGCTGTGACCAATCACAGCTCACTCAGTATTTCTCAATGACTGCAAGAATGCAGACAGAGAGAAAGAGAAATGATTGCTTTTACATCCTATATGGGTGTAAAAGCGATCAGTGTAAAAAAAAAAAAAAAAAATCTTCATCACCCCCCACAAGTAGTACAGTGTCACCATGGTGACCCTCACTGCTAGGGTGACAGTATGTAAAAATAAAAAAAAATAAAAATAAAAAATAATATAAAAAAAAATAAAATAAAAATGTAAAGAAAAATGTTTAAAAATTATAATGTTTGGTTATAAACTAATTTGGATTTTTTTTTTTTACTAAAAAAATAACGGAATAAATTTTGGCCAAGATTTAGGATGAAATATTATTTATATGCAAAATTTTATAAAAAAAAAACACTTTTTTTCAAAATTTTTGGACTTTTTCATTTACATAGTAAAAAAAATAAAAATCCCAGCGGTAAATAAATACCACCAAAATAAAGCTTTATCTGTCTCAAAAAATGGTAAAAAATTCATATGGGTACAGTATTGCATGACCGCGCAATTGTCATTCAAAGTGTGATAGCGCTGAAAGCTGAAAATTGCCCTGGACAGGAAGGGGGTAAAAGTGTCCGGACAGGAAGTGGTTAAAAAACGAAAAATCGGTTGTTCAAGTGGCCGACGTTACCATCAATGGTAAAAAAAATCGGCCGATTTTCTACCCGTCTAGAGCCGGCAAAAAGTGTCCCTGCAGAGAGCTCTGCTATTTCTTTGACAGTTCTCTGACAGTTCCTTGACATTTATAGAAGTTGCAACAATGTATCTATTTGTTTCCATTTAGGATACAGATGTTTTTATTCGGAAACAAATAGATACAATGTTTCAACCGCTGTAAATGTCAAGGAACTGTCAGAGAACTGTCAGAAATAGCGGAGCTCTCTGCAGAGACACTTTTTGCTGGACTGGAATTCTTCTTATTTTCATCCTACTTCTTCTTCTTCTTCTTCTTCTTCTTCTTCTTCATCCTCATCCTCTTCTTCTTCTTCTTCTTCATCCTCATCCTCTTTTTTCTTCTTTTCTTCTTCATCCTCATCCTCTTCTTTATCCTCATCCTCTTCTTCATCCTCATCCTCATCATCTTCTTCTTCTTCATCCTCATCCTCTTCTTCTTCATCCTCATCCTCTTCTTCTTCATCCTCTTCTTCTTCCTCTTCTTCTTCTTCATCCTCTTCTTCATCGTCTTCCTCTTCTTCTTTTTTCTTCTTTTTGTCTTCCTCTTGCAGGTCACTGCTCATGCGCAGATTTTTATCGGTAAAAAAATCGGCCGATTTGCCCACTAATTGCCGCGAAAATCGGCCGATCGGCAAAATCGGCGATATTTTTCCCCCTTCAAAAAAAAAAAAAACGGCTCAATGGGCCGACCAAATCACTGATCCGAAAACGGCCGATTTTTAATTTTCGGCCGAAAAATCTGCGGCCGATTTTGTTCTATGGCCCACTTAGTGTGTACCAGGCTTTACTATAACTGGAGCACTCAGTATCTGTTGCAGCTGTGCAAGGCAGCCAATAAGCTTTAACTTCAGATTGTTCAATTAAGCTTTGGCAATAAAACCTGGGAAGCTGCACCAGATTTGGCACCATGACGTTTCAGTAAATAACCCCCAAGGTGTCCATTCCTGGTCTGCTCCCACAGTAGGTGCTAGCGCCTGGACTTTGGGTCTGATTCATGTGTAACCCCTTCTGCAGTTTTACAGTGGGCGAGTATGGGTGCTCTGCCTGGTGTTTGACTATACTTGTTTACAGGGCTTTTTTTTTTTCTCAGAAAATAGGTGCAGGTACTCCCCCCTTTCCAGCCATCCCCTATCTCTACCCTCTTCCCACCTCTGAGCACCGTCCCTTGGTTCTGGCCGCTACCCAACTCCGAGCACTGTCACTCAGTTCCACCCACCACTACCCACCTCCCAGTATTGCCCCTTTTAGAGAAAACAGAACCAAGTATCATTTTATGGTGCTAAGTAACTTGTAAAGAATTTGTTAATGATAACGAGAGGCAGTAAACAGATCCCCTGCAGCCAGAAACAAATGATCCCCTCAAAAACAATAGACCCTGTGGCAACAAAATACTCTCCAATGACAATAGATCTATCCCACCAACAACAGGCCCCCACCAACAACAATAGATCCCATAGCAGCCAACAACAATAGACATTAGATCCCTCCAAGCAACGTAAGACCCCCCCCAGCAGCCAGCAACAATAGACTAGCAAGTACTTGCTGAGAGAATCAGTGGCAGGAGAAAGGTGGCAGACTGGCAGGCTCAGGCTGGCAGTGAGCAGTGCGGCAGGCACAGGCAACAGTCCATCTTCTCTTCCTCAAACACTATGACCAGGGGCGGACTGACAACTCATGGGGCCCCCGGGCAATAGGGGATCATGGGGCCCCTGTGTCCTTGCCCAAACTCAAAAAAGCATATGAAAAAAGTACCAGGGGCATCTCATGGGGCCCCCTACTGACCCAATGGGCCCTCGGGGAGTGCCCGAGTTTCCAAATGGTCAGTCCGCCCCTGGCTATGACCCAGACTCAGCAGCTAGCAGTGCACACAGAGAGATCGCTTGCAGAAATGTTTCAGGAAAGGTACAGTACATGCAGGGCTGAGACTGGGGGGGCAGAAGGGGTATCTGCTCTGGGCGCAATGCTACTTTCTGAGAGGTGGGCACACTATCCGGCAGTTTCAGCTGCTTCTCCTGCCTCACTGTGTGAGTGATGTAATGTCTTAATTCCTCAACCCCTCCAGTCACTGTAACTCTGTGTTAGGTCTGCTGCAAAGTGTAAATATTCCCTCTCCTCCTTCACCTAGCTCTCTCTCCTCTCCCATCAACTTGCTCTCCTTCCCCGTCACTCCATCACTGTTCCTGATAAGTTACTTTCCCTTTGTCCTGCTACAGTGACACCTTTTACCACCAGCCTCACTTCCCCTTCCTCCCTATACTACATGTCTGTACACCTTCCCCAGGTTGTGGACAGCGGGGTCAGGGGGTGGGGTCAGAGGCGGGGTTGGGGAGTCCCATCAGGTGGGCTGTACGGGGCCCCATTGTTTTTTTAACAGTGGCCCTGGGCATAGTTCACTGTTATCACCAGTCCTTAGAAATGCCATGCAGCCGCCCCTGGAGTGTATGTAGACAGAAAGTGAAAAAGATGAAAAAAATAGTATATTTAAAAAAAAATAATGACAATTGTTCATGATACACAGTGCTTTAACAAACTAAATGCCGCTTACGTAGGGTTTATATCTACTGTAAAGTGGCACTGCACTGCATCTGTAAGGGACCGCCCGGTGGTACCACTAGCACTCCACTGAATAGGCGTCCCCAGCGCACGGAATCTAAGTCCCAGGGTGCTTGTTCACCAGGGCCCCTGATGGTGGGGATGGACTTGGAGCCCCCCGAGACCAGGTCGTGGCTACTGGGTACGTCCGTCAGTGGTAGTGGTATGCGCCAAGGGCTCCCACGGGAAAGAGTCTGATATGAGGAGGTCAGAAGACCCCTCTGCGAGGGATGGGCGGATGGATGGATGGATGAGCAAGGTCAGACGGGCCAGGTCGGTAACAGAGAGGACGGTAAGGTACAAGGTAGCGGGGAGAGAATGGTCGGGTCACAGGATGCAGGAAAGACCAGAAGGCACTGAATGACAGCTCAGGGCCTATTTAAATATCCTGCCCTGCACTGCCATTGGTGCCCAGCGGGCGGCCGCGGCTTCTACTGCGCATGCGCGAACTCGAACGCCGCGGCCGGCCCGGACCTAGTGCCCGTGTCCCTGCACAGGGCGGTGCACTGCGCCTGCGCCGGGACCATCGCGGCGGGGATCGAGGAGATCCCTGACAGCATCTGAGTACCAGAAACAAAAAAATGCTATATAATTTATTTTTAATATTCAAAACAAACTCCTTTATCCATCCATGCTTTATTTTGCTGGGAAATCATTTTGAAAAACATCTCCTTGCATTTCTGGCAGTGGCCATCTTAAATAAGGGCAGATGAATCATGTAGCAGTTACTTCCTGGAATCCATCTGTACTTAGCTCAGGCATTGGCTGAGCTACAAACCCTCCCTCTTCTTCTGAAGACTCCTGGTATGGAATAACATCATTTGCCTAGGCATGGAACCCAGGAAGTAAATGAAGGACTGCAAAAAAAAAAAAAAAAAAGTTTAAACAAGTAAATGATATTTTTCTTTCCTGTCTATTTACTAATGCTTGCAGCTTAAGGATCAGAAATAATCTATGTTGACTGAGAGAGTGAAGTTCCACTTTAATATTGTTGTCAGTGCCATATACAATAATACACGTCAGCTTAGAACTCACTTACTGAATATAATTAATAACAGCTCAATTGTTTTTCTGTACTCCTTTTGTCTGTTGGAACAGATTTTTTATTTCTTGAGGGGTGACTGGGAAATCGAAGCTATCAACAGGACAATTACGAGGTCAAAAGACGTTTAAACTGACAGTAACAGAAGCCGTGTCCGCTCTCGGAGCGGAAGGGTGAGTACACAATCTGCTTTTCACAACTACAATTTAAATTGCATGCAAAGCCAAAACATTTGTCCTGATCAATGTTGTTGGTGAGATACGAACATTTATGAGTTGTCTCCAGAACAAGAAGTGAGTGGAT
>CATNWA010021860.1:0-45261 GCA_951230385.1 Staurois parvus
TGGACCCTTTTCCCATCTGTAGTTTGATTGTTTCGGGAGATTCCCCATCTTGTTGGTCTAAAAAAGATACAGATTTTCCGAGAGTCTCAGAGTCCGCTTTCACTAGACACAGTTTCCCCCATTGATCTAGAATGTGAACGAAATATTCTTCGTTTAGATCGACTTCTACTTCTTTTTATAGTGAGATCAAAAATCTCTCCTGTTTCCCAGTCTTTAAGGTCACGCCTAAATTTAGTTTGCTTAGTGGTTCTAAGGTTTTTTTTGAACTTTTTTTCAAAAACTTCCTTTTTAAGTTGTTACATTGTATTTTTTCAAAGTTCTCCTGATTTTTAAAGGGATCTAATCCTGATACACTTTGTTACTAATGGCCACATCTAAATTCTTCAAGTTGCAATTTTTCTTCCTCAACTATGAGTTTCATACCATTAATCCCATGTTCTATGCATAGCATTTTCCATTTCTCTAGAAACCTTTCATTATGTAGATGTTCAGCCAGGACTACCTTACTTCTCAAAAAAACCGCCTGTGGGATAATACTCTGTTTGATGTAGGCTTCAAGAAGCTTACATCCCACTTCCGGTTGAGACGTTTATTAAACTAACTTTTTATGTTCCCGAAAACTTTATTTTAATATCCTCATCCTCGGTAAATTGACCCGAAACCTTCAGCTACAAAAGCTTGATGCATTTCTAGCTCAACGCTCTTCTCCTAGTATAAATGCCATGAAGACAATCCTTTCCAATCAATGTATTCCAGTCACCTTAAAAAATAAAAACTCATTAGCCGAGGCGATGGTAAACCAAATTATCAAAGTCAGATAACCTCTATAAGAAAAGGTCCATAAGTAACCCAAAAGACACATTGACTAAAGATAGTTTTTTGGAGGTTACAAAATAAATTACTGTATCACCCAATATATGGCTTCCATTCAGTAGCCCAAAGAGGCATACAAAAAAGAAGGTTTGTGAAAAGGAATTCACAGAAAGCGGCTACATTATGAAACAGGATGTGATACTCCAGAAAAAATTTCCAAAAATTATGCTTTATTACATATAAATATTTGACATATGGGCAATCGCCCTAGGTTTACATCACCTCAGTATGAGACAATACACACAGACCTAAAACCATATAAAATAACACCAAGACCGGTCTGGATAGATGTGCTGCAAAGACAATGACCACTAAAGTCTTAAAGTCTTTGTAGCACTGGCCACATAGGTTGACACTTCCCAAACGGAGGTTGTACACAAAAATTATATCATAGGTATATAGTGTCACATGTAATAAATATAAAGACATGTTGTCATAACCATATAGGTTCTATCCCCATAGAGGGGAATTCCCAAAAATTATACCAAAGGTATGAAATATCACATGTATACAATGCAGCGAGCCACAGTGTGCGTCAAAAGAGAGGCATAACCATTAAGACCCCTATGTTAGGCAGTCTAAAACGGATATATCACAAATGAAATGCAGTACAGTCCCATGACGGTACATGTGGTTGGGGGGCCCATTCATCTGTAATATAAGTGACTGATTCTTAGGACTTTTAGATATAAATAACGCCCAGTTGTTGCCTGGATGGAGAAACAGATGCAAGTAGCAAGACACTGCTTCAAGTGATTTCTTCACCTCAGCATCGTGGACTACACACCACTTTTTTTGGTGAAAACAAGGAATAAGGCCCAGCGGCTCTCTCCGCCCGTTGAAATATATGTGGCATGCCTTGTTTCCTATATAAAGCAAAAACCATATGTCCCCATCCTGTAGTAAGACAAACAATATGAGGGAAGTCACTGTAAGAGCTTTCCACATCGATTAATAGACGCAGGAATCCTATTGGTCCTGATGAAGCTGAAAGTGAGATTACGCCCATCGGCGAAACGCCGTTGACGTCATACGTCCCAGATACGTCACTTCCGGTCATGCGCACTAAGGTGGAACGCACGCTGACCTACAAGGAGGTAGCCCATCTTCACATGCCATGAGGCATACTTAGGCGGCACAGGCGCCATGGAGAGGTCAAAACCGTTGGTATGTCGGCTGATGTTAGCGGTGGTTCCTTGGTGGACATACAGCAGTACCTTTTGACAGGGCAGTACTTATGAAGGATATCCTTTTTGGTTCGTTACTACCCATTGCACAGGTGGTGAGAGGACTGTTACAGGACATTAGATTAAAGGTCCCTCTTGTGACCTATATGGCATTAACTTCTATTATCGAGTGAAAGCTCTTACAGTGACTTCCCTCATATTGTTTGTCTTACTACAGGATGGGGACATTATGGTGCTTTATATAGGAAACAAGGCATGCCACATATATTTCAACGGCGCGGAGGAGCCGCTGGGCCTTATCTTGTTTTCAACAAAAAGTGGTGTGTGTGTAGTCCACATGCTGTGGTGAAGAAATCACTTGAAGCAGTGTCTTGCTACTTGCATCTGTTTCTCCATCCAGGCAAACAACTGGGGCGGTTATTTATATCTAAAAGTCCTTAAGAAGCAGTCACTTATATTACAGATGAATGGGCCCCAACCACATGTACCGGCATGGACTGTACTGCATTTCATTTGTGATATCCTTTTTGCTGCCTAACATAGGCTTATGGTTATGCCTCTCTTTTGACGCACACTGTGCTCGCTGCATTGTATACATGTGATATTTCATACCTTTGGTATAATTTTTGGGAATTCCCCTCTATGGGGATAGAACCTATATGGTTATGACACATGTCTTTATATTTATTACATGTGTGGGACACTATATACCTATGGTATAATTTTTGTGTTACACCTCCTTTGGGGAAGTGTCAACCCTATGTGCCAAGTGCTACAAAGACTTTAGACTTCAGTGGGGTCATTGGTCTTTGCAGCACATCTATCCAGACGAGGTCTTGGTGTTATTTTATATGGTTTTAGGTCTGTGTGTATTGTCTCATACTGAGGTGATGGTAAACCAGGGCGATTGCCCATATGTCAAATATTTATTATGTAATAAAGCATAATTTTTGGAAATTTTTTCTGAGGTATCACATTCTGTTCATAATGTAGCCGCTTTCTGTGAATTCCTTTTTCACAAACCCTTCTTTTTTGTATCCCCCGGATCCATAGCCCGCTTCCTGGATGACTTCGCCGCCTGGCTTCCCTTCTTCCTCTCCTCTGAGCTACCGACCATCATCCTCGGGGACTTCAACATCCCCATCAATGACAACACACCCCAGCTACCTCCCAACTCCTCCACCTAACCTCCTCCTTCGCGCTCGCACAATACACTCCAATCCTCCACCCACATCAATGGGAACACCCTGGACCTCGTCTTCTACCACCGTCTGTACCCTTAACCACTTCACTAACACCCCCTTCCCTCTCTCCGACCACCACTCCTCATGTTCTCCATCTCCCCTTCCCCTAACTCCCCCCCCCCAGTGCGCCAAACCATCACCAGCCGCAACCTCCGCAACCTGCACTGGGCCCCCCCTCCACTCGGCTGCCGACCGCTTACACGACAGCATACTTCCACTGTCATGTATCCTGACCTAGCCCACCACCACCGCGTACAACGACTCGCTATCATGCTACCCTAGACTCTCTGGCACACCCCTAATCACACGCAACATCAAACCCAGACCGCTCCAACCATGGCAGAACGACCATACTAAATGCCTCAAACGTCGCAGTCATGCGGCTGGAGAGACTATGGCGCAAAACCAGGTCCCTCATGCATTCTCCCTCTACAAATCTGCCTTCCTCACCTACACCTCCTCCCTCCACGCCGCCAAGCAGGCCTACTTCGTTAACCTGATTCCAAACACCCTCTCCACCTGCCCTCGCCCGACCTCTTCTCCACCTTCAACTCCCCTGCTCTCCTCCCCCCCCTCCTCCACTCAGTACCTCACTTACCGCCCACACAGATTGCCACTCATCTCCACAACAAGATTGACGCAATCCGCAAGGACATAGTCAACTTGCAATCTACCTACCCCATCTAGCCTCCCCCCTTCCCATCACCCCCTCATCTTCCCCTCCTCTGACCTCGCAACGGCACTGGACCCCCCCACCACACCCAAGGCCCTGCCTACCGTAACCCCCCCACACTGCACTCCTTCAGCCCTACTACCGCTGAGGAAGTCACCAGAGTCTTCTCTAGAAGCCCGCCCTCACTACCTGCCCCCTGGACCCTATCCCCTCTCAAACTCCTCCGGTCACCCCCCCTCTTCCCTCATCCGCTCCCTTACCCACATCTTCAATCTCTCCCTCTCTACTGGCGTCTTCCCCCCCCTCCCCCCTAAAACATGCGCACATCACCCCCATACTCAAAAAGCCCCAGGGGCCCTCCCTGGACCCCACTGACCTCAACAACCTCTCAGACCAATTTCCCTGCCTGGCCACTCGTACTTCCAAGCTCCTTGAGCGCTTGGTCTTCGATCGCCCTAAGCGCCCACCTAACTGACAGCAACCTCCTTGACCCACTACAGTCCGGCTTCCGTCCCCACGCTCCACCGAAACTGCCCTCCTCAAAATCACCAACGATCTACTAACCGCCAAAGCCAAAGGCGGACTACTCTGTCCTCCTCCTCCTAGACCTCTCCGCAGCCTTTGACACAGTCGACCACACCCCCTCCTCCTTAATAAACTACTCTCCCTTGGCATCAGAAGACACCGCTCTCTCTTGGGTTCTCCCCCCGTCCTATCTTATCTATCCCAACGCTCCTTCAGCATTTCCTACAACGATGCCACCTTCTCTTCCTCCCCCTCTCTGTTGGGGTCCCCCAGGGCTCTGTCCTTGGACCCCTTCTCTTCTCCATCTAGACCTCCTCCCTTGGCAAAACTCATTTACACTCCACGGGCTTCAATTACCACCCCTACGCTGATGATACTCAAATCTACCTATCCACCCCTCAGCCACCCCACATTCTCCGCCCGCATCACTCACCTCCTAAACGACATCTCCTGACTGGATGTCGCTCCATTTTCCTCAAGCTCAACCTCTCCAAAACCGAGCTCTTCTCGTCTTCCCCCCAGCCCGCGCCCCCCCCCCCATCTCCTTTCCATCACTACCAACAACACCACTATCAATCCCGCCCAGCAAGCCAAGGTCCTTGGCGTCCCATTCTGGACTCAAACCTTTCCTTTCAACCTCATATCAAATCACTTACAAACACATGCCAGGCTCCACCTCCGCAACATCGCCAAGATACGCTCCTTCCTTACCCCAGACACCACTAAACTACTCGTACACTCCTGATTATCTCACGCCTTGACTACTGCAACTCCCTCCTCACCGGCCTACCCCAGTGCAGGCTCTCCCCGCTTCAGACCATCCTGAACTCAGCGGCCAGACTCATCCACCTCACCAGCCGCTCCACCTCTGCCACCCCCCTCTGCCTCTCCCTCCACTGGCTCCCCATTGCCCAACGCATTAAATTCAAATTGCTCACCCTGACCTATAAGGCCATTCACAACACTGCCCCTAACTACCTCACCGAACTGATTCCCAGGTACCACCCTACCCGTACCCTTCGCTCTTCACAGGACCTCCTTCTATCTTGCTCCCTGGTCTCCTCTTCCCACGCACGACTGCAAGACTTCTCCAGGTCCTCCCCCATCCTCTGGAACTCACTACCCAATCCATCAGACTGTCACCTTCCCTCCTCACCTTCAGGCGCTCCCTGAAAACCCACCTCTTCAGGAAGCCTACCCCACCCTCACCTAACAGCCGCTGCCCTTCCCTCCTCCTACCACTCCATCCCCCACAGCCGTTTCCCCCTGTGCCTCTACCCCCTCCCTCCTAGATTGTAAGCTCGAAAGAGTAGGGCCCTCTTACCCCTTGTGTACTGTTTGATGTTACTGTTCTGTTTCATGTATTGTCCCCCCCTCTATTGTACAGCGCTGAGCAAACCCTTTGGCGCTATATAAACTCGATAAATAAATAAAAATAATAAACAGCCACTCACCTGTCCCACAATCCAGCACAGTGCTCAGCCCAGCCATTTTCGCCTTCTGTCCTCTGTCCCCGGCACTGGCATCTTAACTCTACAGATTTGGCTTCACAGCTGGGTGACCATTTGAGCATGTAGCGCGCGAGCTACGCTGCACATTGTGAATGGTCCTGCAGACTTCTGGGACCTGTCATATGTCCCAGAAGACTGCAGGGGGGGAGACTTCTGATTCCAATCGCCTAGGAGCCTAATCAGAGCTGTCAAAATTGGGTACCTGCTTCCCCCCCATCCCCAAAAGCTCCATTTCACAAACAGGAGCAGGGGAGGAGTCCTTAAAGTGGAACTTCCCCTGCACCAGATTCTGTGTGCACCTGTTTTAGTAAATCTTCCTCATAAGGTTTGATTTGCTAAGGTTATAAAATGGCAGCATACAGCATGATTTTGATTTTGTGATGAATGATCAGATGTGGAAAATCATCATATAACCAGCTCAAAAAACATTTGCTAATAACTGTGTACTGTAATCTAATAACTGTTAACACTTTAACCACTTGCCGCCCTGCCATTGTAGAAATACGGCGGCAGGGCGGCACGGGCATGCAAAACCACGTTTTAAAACGTGTGTTTTTGTAAACAGATAGGGGGCGCGCGCGAGGCGATCGGCGGCAAACAGTGACAGACAGCACAGCTGCAGTAGCTGTGCTGTCTGTCACTTCCCTGACAGCTCGAAGACGAGTTTCTCTCTCTCTCTCGATCAGCGGTGTCCCATGCAGCACACACACCCCCGCCCCCTAGTAAAACACTCCCCCTCACACAGATAACCCTTCCCTGCAAAATAAAGTTAACCCCTTCCTCCCCAGTGCCATTAGTACAGTGTCAGTGTTTTTTTTTTTTTGCACTGATCACTGTATTAGTGTTTTTTGGGGATGTTAGTGACCCCAAGTCAGTACCCCCCAATGTCAGAATGCCCGCCGCAGTCCCGCCATAAGTCGCTGGTCGCTGCCATAAGTCACTGATTGCCGCCATAATTCGCTGATCGCCGCCATTATTAGTATAAAAAAATTGTTTTTTCCTCAAAATTGTCAGTCTTTTTTTTTATAGCGCAAAAAATAAAAACCGCACAGGCAGTCAAATACCACCAAAAGAAAGCTCAATTTGTGGGGAAAAAAAGGATGTAAATTTCATTTATGTACCATATTGCATGACCACGCAATTGTCCGTTTAAACTAGTGCAGCGCTGTATAGCAGAAAAATGGCGTAAATTGCAGTATTTATACCATAGTTTGTAGACGCTATAACTTGCACACAAAGCAATCAATATACACTCATTGGGATTTTTTTTACCAAAAACATGTAGCAGAATAGATTTTTGGCCTAAATTTATAACCAACTTTGAGTTTACTATATATTTTTTATAGCTAAAAGTAAAAAATATTGTTTTTCTTCAAAATTTTTGGCCTTTTTTTGTTTATAACGTGAAAAATAAAAAGCACACAGATGATCAAATACCACCGAAAGAAAGCTCTATTTGTGTGAAAAAAAGGACGTAAATTTCGTTTGGGTGCAGCATTGCATGACCGCGCAATTATCAGTTGAATTAGCGCCGAGTAGCAAAAAGAGGCCTGGTCATTAAGGGGGGTAAATCCTCTGGAGCTCAAGTGGTTAAAGGGCTGGTTCAAACCATAATGCAGTGTGGTAAAGGTGAGTTCCATACACGTTTCCTGCACTGTGTTCGAAACACACTGCCTTTGTAATCTGCTGGGGGTGCCCCAAACACAGATCTCATAAGCAGCACATTTGGGGCCACCAGATCACATGGTACCGTTGTACCATGCAATTTGGTGCAGGGCAATTTTCAAAAGTAGTGCAAGCACTACTTTTTGTGTGATCCAGTGCAATTTCAACCCATTCAAAGGAACAGGTTAAAAATTCGAGCTGTAGGGAAAGGCACAGGAACTGCACAGAAATGTGCACCACATTCCTGTGCAATTCTGGTGTGAACCGTCCCTTAAACACACTTGCTATATAAGAATAAAACTGCATGTAGTGTGCACTACTATCATTGAAGTAAAACTGTTAGGGTTGTAAAAAAAACACTAAATAAAGGTGCCTTGCAAACGCAGAGCTCTTAGACTGCATTCACACCTGAGCAGAGTGAATTCAGGCTTTTCTGTTTGAGAGTTTTACAAGCATATACAAATATTTTAGAAGAGTATTAGAAACGTTTTACATGTGTATTCAAGCTTCAGCCATTTATGTTTTAGCCAATAGAAAGAGGAGATTAGAGATGGAGAGCTGCTCTTCGGCCAGAAAGCATGAGACAAAACACTCGTAAAATGCTCATGTCATGCATTTTCAGGCATTCTTATTGAAGTCTGTGGGGCCACAAATGTTCCAGTCTGCCTCCAATCTACCTAAAAAAAGGTTGTGTACTTTTTCGAGCAACAGGTGTTTTGCTATAGGAGACAAAATGCTCATATGTGATAGGGGGTCATTGAAATAATTGGAATTTGGCTTGTTGAGTGTCTTGGAGCTTTGAGCTACAATACAGAGTTATGAGGCCCCATTCACATCTGAGTAATTTCAAATTCGCAGCACAATTGTTGAACAGCAAAACATGCATGAAAAACGTGCCTGACTCAGTGACAAAATTTAATACATGAGCTTCTTTGGTGCCCACAAATATGCATATGGCAACCCATTCAAGTAAATGGGCTGCCCTATGCTCAACGTGTAGAAATGGATGTAAATTGTGCAAAAAAAAAAAAGCCAGCAGGAATGTGCATCCCTGCTATATGAAATGTGAATAGAGCCTTATACTCCCCTCTTTGGCATCCTGTGACAGACTCACTTTAAAACAGACTGTGAAAAACTTTCATTTGTAAAAAAACCCAGTGAACTAGATGCAAGGGAAGGGTGGCATTACACATCCTAGCTGACATCCAAGATTCTATACTCTGTTGAACTTAGAATGGTGATTTCGATGATAAATATCTACAGTATACCTACAATGTAATTCTGCTCTGATAGCAAAGCGAATAGGGTTTGTTGTACAGTTGCTGCTTTGAGGGGGTCACATTAGTTTTTGGGTTTTTTTTTTTGTTTTTGTTTTTTTCATGCCCACACACATGGGCATAAATATACCTACCAAGATACAGTAAGTCCCACGGCCTTGCCCTGTAGGTCACTTGTGCATACCTCCTGTCCATTGTTGGCAAGCATTATTTTGATGATTCTGCTGAATTTTCTGCTGTAAATGTGAACACATATTTGCAGTTTTGACTTGATATTATTGTATCAGCAGCAATTTAAAATATACAGATATTTCATATTTCCATGTTGTTTTACCAGTTATTAGTGTTATTGTATTTCCAAGGTTTTTCAAAGGTTTAGTTAGTAAAATTGCTTTTTAATAGCCAGACTGCTTTTTTACAATAATAATAGATAACTGCATAACAATTTACAATTCACAAACAATTGTAATTCAATTTACAGATAAAAGACCCTTTATATAGGGTCTTAAAAAAAAATTAGCAGTGTAATGTTTAGTGTGACTTTTGGTGCATGCTATGGATTTAGTGCTGTTTAGTCGTTATACAGAAAGCAAATATTAATTCTATGACTGTACATTTGATGTTTTAGTCAAAGCAAACATGTGAAATTGGCATGGAATGCATTGTCTTGCTAAGCTTGATTCAAAAAAGTGGTTCAGTGAGGATGGAGGATC
Source organism: Staurois parvus (assembly GCA_951230385.1). Taxonomy (NCBI): domain Eukaryota; kingdom Metazoa; phylum Chordata; class Amphibia; order Anura; family Ranidae; genus Staurois; species Staurois parvus. The sequence continues at coordinate 9,669 of CATNWA010021860.1, forward strand.
ATATCGTTATTAGTGCCATGGTAATCATATTCCACTACTGGCCATATCTGTAATGCTATAATGGAGTGTGAAAATTTCAACTGGAATATATATTTTTGTAGTCTATGGTGATTTTTCTAACATAAATAGAAACTTAAAAGTGGAATTGAAGGCATGTATTGAATAAATAACATAAATATAGGTTTGTACAAATATATGTATTTACACAGACACATAACTGAAATCCTATTTCTAATATATTCCTATACTCACCTGCCAGAAATCAGGAAAAAAGTAGGAGGGAGTGTATTGTAGAGCCAGTCACTGGAGGATGAAGAATGTAGAAATAAAGCTCTGTCCAAATTTAGAGCATGTGCTGACTTTGGGCTTGGGTCCAGCAGCTCCCACTGCTGTCTCTAAGCCAATGAGCAGTGAGAGAACCAAGAGAGCCTCTGCTCTCATGCACATCGCTGGATTGAGATCGGGCTCAAGTGAGTGCAAAGGAGGGCTGGAGGGGGTTGCACTCTTGAAAGTTTTTTTACCTTCATGCATAGAATACATGAAGCTAAAAAAAACCTTCTGCCTTTACAAAAACTTTAACTACAGAGCCATGCTATTTCATATTGTTATATGCATTCAGGGGATAGTGTGTGTTGTTAGCATAACATCCATTAGCTGGCAGGGCAGTCAAAATTTGGGAATTTCACACAATCATTGTGGAAAAGACCAGCATCCAGACAATTGTAAGCCCAATAATTCTTAACATACAGTGCATACAAGATGTAAATGCAGTAAGCATGCTGAGACCTGTAACAAGATTATACCTGTGAGAAACTACCGTAAGTACATTTATTCATAATATTTAGGTATACTTATAGCAGAAATTAAAGTGTACCTAAAGGAAAAAGTTTTTTTTTTTCATTTTGGATAGAATAGTGAAGGATTAGAACACCAGTCAGTTTTTATTGCTGTCTATGACACCGTAGGGAGATTTACCCTTTTTATTTATCAAAAGTGAAAGTAAAGTCTTAAATTTGGGATTGTCCTCAGAACAGTAATAGCGGGGGAAATCTTCCAATGGGGACACTAGTTCTAATGGCCTTAATGAAACCCCTACAGATGGCAAAAAGACCCTGAGAGAGGCTATATGCCCCCGCCCAGGGGCGGACTGACCATTTGGAAACTCGGGCACTGGCCGAGGGCCCGGGGTCAGTAGGGGGCCCCATGAGATGCCCCTGGTACCTTTTTCATAGGCTTTTTGAGTTTTGGCAAGGACACAGGGGCCCCATGATCCCCTATTGCCCGGGGGCCCCATGAGTTGTCAGTCCACCCCTGCCCCCACCCCTTCTCTATCTGAAATTTAAAAGAAAAAGGTTTGCCTTTAATTCTACTCAGTAAGTTCTGTTTCCTGGTGTGGCTTTACAGTTTCCCATTTCACCTGTCTACTCAGTGGACAAAGAATAAGTACAAATATGTTGTTTCACTGTCTAAAGCTGCCCCATACATTAATCAAAATTCAACTGGTTCAGCAGGGACCAGCCAAGATTCAATCCATGTATGGGCAGGATGATTGTACCCATCGATTCATCAATTGACTTGGGTACAAGCAGTCTGTCTATTTGAAATTCGATCACTGCTAGCTACTATAGCTTCTAGCAGTAACCGTTGTGTTGCGCCCACTGGGAAGGTGCCCTGCGCCCCCCGCCATCAAGTAATCTATGGGCTCCCTAATAATCAGGCTGATTGCAGAGAGGTGGCACAAGAATTGAAGCTAAAGTAGAAATGTGTAAGGGGGAGGGTGGGGGAGGGGGTCAACCACTGAGCTATGCAGCATGGCAAAGCCATGTGAATTACCATAATGGCTAAGCAGAACTACACATTCTTTGGCAGATTAAACAACATATTTCAACTGTGTATTTAGCCATCTGCCTGAAGTTACACGTCATTTTAAAAAACAAACATACATTCTGTGCACTGTGGAATTTTAAAGGTATCCAGACAAAACAGACTGAAATGCTGAATTTCATCTAAGAACTACAGCATGTCATTTTTACTCTTAGTGCCACTTATCATCAGATGAAAGCTTTGATGATCCCTTCACATCTAGTCCTGACACAGCCATACTTTTTGAGACGCCATGCTAAAAATGGTTATGTTATGCAGCAAGAAAATCTGTACTTGTCATACAAAATGTTCTACTCTGATAGAGGAATATACTTGCTGATCAAACTCAAACATTAAGGGATCTCATTATAATTCATTGTTTTTCACATGATTCAGAAAAAGGATAAATATATATACTATATACATATATCTATATCTATCTAGATATATATCTATATATATATATATATATATATATATATATACACTGGCCACTTTATTAGGTACACTTTGCTAGTATCAGGTTGGATCCACTTTTGCCTTCAAAACTGCCTTAATTCTTCATGGCATAGATTCAACATGATGTTGGAAACATTCCTCAGGGATTTTGAGTTACTGTTACCTTTCTATCATCGCAAACCAGTCTGCCCATTCTCCTCTGACCTTTGATATTAACAAGGCATTTTGGTCCACACAACTGCTGCTCACTGGATATTTTCTCTTTTTTGGACCATTCTCTGTACACCCTAGAGATAGCTGTGCGTGAAAATCCCAGTAGATCAGAAGTTTATGAAATACTCAGACCAGACTGTCTGGCACCAACAACCATGATATATTCAAAGTCACTTAAACCCCCTTTTTTCCCTATTCTGATGCTTGGTTTGAACTTCGGCAAGTCGTCTTCACCAGGTCTAGATGCCTAAATGCGTTGAGATGCTGCCATGTGATCGACTTAATAACAATTTGTGTTACCAAGCAATTTAACAGATGTACCTAATAAAGTGGCCAGTGAGTGTATACTGAATATACTGTATATATATATATATATATATATATTTCTAAAGAAAGGTTGACTCCTATTAGGTCAAGACTAAGGAGATGCATCAAGCAGTAAGGTGGCCTTCTAGTTAGCTTTCATTGTATGTTCTATCCACAAGATATATACTGTATATCACACTGACAAGTGAAGTGCATGTCTCTGTGTGCTGAGTGCAGAAACTGAAAGGATTAAAAATAGAAATCCACAAAGGTTACCATACTCCCAAAAACTTTACTTTGATACATAACATTCATTTATAAATTCCACTGGATTGCATGACTCTAACCCACATGTTTCAAACACAAGACCTCTGGTCCTCCTCCAGACCCTGCACTTTCAGCTTTCTGGCTCCATCCCCAGCTTCTTCAAGGCAGCAGCATAAGGTTAGGGGGGTGCACTGTGTTTTAAGGGAGTGTGAGAACTCTTGACATCTGACGTAAAGGGGGATAGGGTGATCTGGACATCTGCTTATAATTATTATGAGAATAATGCAAATCTATGCCAGTTGAAAAGAAGGGTTGCACACTGCTGATATAATCCACAAAAACTTTAGTAGATATTGCTCAGACAGAACACCATCGCAGAACCGGTCAGAGGTGTGCGACCCTCCTTTCCTGACTTGCATCATCTGCTATAGGAATATGAGTGGACTCCTTGCTGGTCTACACCTGCACTGCACAACTTAAGTCTTACCTTATTACTAAAACCAATAATAATTGAATGCAGAGGCAATTATTTAATATGAAAAAGAGTAGATACATTGCCCTTTGAGGGCAACTATAATGCTGATGTGGCCTGCAGTGAAATTGAGTTCGACACCCCTGCCCTAAACTGTCATGGATCACACTGTCATTAATTACTCCACCACAAATGATAAAACCCCAGAATTCCTCAGAATTGATGTAATCGAATACTGAGAGGTAACCTGATTGCCATGATTGTGCAGCTTCAATTCACAAGGTCATTTAAAGATTAAAGTTTGCCCTGGGGATAGCATTTTCACCTGAGGAAGGGCAGGGATGCTCGAAACTGTTCTGTAGTTTTTACTACAGTTATTAGTTAGTTGTTAGTTAGATACTGGAAAAAAAAATTAGGAAGAAACTTTGGGAGTGCAACAACATGGTTAATATATATATATATATATATACCGTATATATATATATATATATATATATATATATATATATATATATATATACAAATTGGTTAGAAGATACAATGTAAGCTAGCCAGTAAGCAATTTTTTATACTGCATTTAACATCCCCTTAGCAGTGGCCTAGCAGGAGTCTCTCCTTTTGCAATGAAACACAACCAATGAAATAGCTATGCTATGAAAATGAAAGGTTGTCTGATGGTTGCTCTATTTGCATCTAATCTCAGTGCAGTCTGGTCATCACCTAGAACTCTTCCTAACAGCTTGCATCACTTTTACTCATTGTAATGGACAGTATTTGAAGGTCTTGATTCCAGTGTGTTGTTTTGCTCCTGTACTTCTGCCCTTTTCTCTTGTATTCCAGTTATTATTATTATCATTATTATTATAATACAGGATTTATATAGCGCCAACAGTTTGCTCAGCGCTTTACAATATAACGGGAGACAATACAGCAACAATACAGTTCAATACAAGAGGGTTAGGAGGGCCCTGCTCCTTGGAGCTTACAATCTAGGAGACAAGTATGTAGTCCCTATCTATAATATTCAGCTGCAGAGCTGTTCACATGACATTTTGTGGTTCCCATTTTGCTGATCACTTATATTTTATCATGAGGCACACTGTGTATTTTCATTCAAGTGTATCTAATTTCTATGACTGATATAAAGCATTTATATTTAAGATATATTATTAGCATCAACTTCTTGTTTTTGAGTGGCTAAGCACAGTTTATACTCTATATACTCCAATGGACTATTTACACAAAACGGTGCATCAAAGGAAAGATTTTCTGGAGGCTCTTTATTGGATCTAATAGAAGTCATACAGTATGAAAAGTTACATAGTAAATGATAGCCAGATTCAATGTGTATGAAAGGTCGGAAAATTCATTTAAAAAGTTCCACTAACATACATATGGAAAATTGTAAAAGATACTTCTCAACATATGAGAAAAATGTAAATTAGTCTTTCACATATTTATTTGTGTTGGGTGGTGTCCTCATGTTTTTTATTGTTGAATGTTATGTTTTAGGAAGCACATGGGATTCTTTATTTCAGTCCTAGATTTAAAAAGAGCCCTAAACTTCATGATAAAAAGTGACTATAGTGTGCTGGGAAACACAGAATCAAAGATTGCTTGTGTGGAAAACGTATAAGAAATCAAGATTTTGACAACATTAACCGCATTAAAATAAATTAGGAGCATTAGTCAACACTACTCAACACTCAGTACTTTTCAACTATTTTGCCAATGATTTTAAAACAGGAAGAGAGCTGATAAAACACCTAGAAGAATGGAAGGATGTATGAGGAAAGGGAGATAAAACAGAAAAGGGAGAAGTGATGAGAGAAAGGAGGGTGAAGAGAGATGGTAGCATGTCCCAAGTTCAATTCAAGGTTTTAGGAACAAAGCAGAAAGATAGCAAAAGATTCTCAAAAGGAGTTTTGAGCTGAACTTTGGATTTTTCTGGAATTCCTTGTGCAAGCACCAATAGAGTGTTTCCTGGCTTATCACACCCATCTCTCCCAAACCCATAATTTTACTCAAGGTTATAGATTCCCCTATTCCAATTGACAAAATGACTTCTAGAATGTAATGTAGGTCTATGTGGAGAAGTTCATATTTTTATGTGTAGTTCATAAATTGGTCACCTTTCATCTAACAAATGTATGTGTTAAAACATGTCACTGATTTTACACAAGTAGGATATCTAGTTCAGTAAAAGTAAAAAACACAACAAATACATCTGCTTATGAAATGTGTATTTTATAGCTGCAGTTATTCCTGACTTGCCTAATCACTATGCTTTGGGTGAATGTGGCAAGATTTATTTTGTTGCAGATATCACTTCAGTGTCTGGATCAATGGCTGTGTGGAGCAACAATCTGTAACTTCTGCCTCATATGGAAATGTTTTTAGAGTTAAAAAAATAACAACCCTATAAGATATCTATCCTTATCACAAATCCATATTATTATTTCCATGCTATGTGTTCAGTTGCAGTATAGTACATTAGTCACAAAGTCACTATCTCCCAGCTAGTCATCTTCTGCAACATCAATCAAGCAAAACACTTGCTAATGTAATCATGGCATGGAGAATCCAACAGTTCCATATAATGCACAATTTGAGTTGAATGTAATATACAATTCACAATTCCATTTTTCATATCCTGAATGCTATATCATCACCAATTTCAGAAATCCCCAGTCTAATCGTTATACATTAAAATTGATTATTACACAGGCATATTTAATAAGACAATGTCGTAACCTATAGCACGCAATCAAAACCATGTTTCACTGATCTAACAGTGTTAAACTGAAATCTGATTGGTTTGCTGATACCGTCATTGCTGGCTTATTAAATAAGTCTGTTATCAAAGGAAGCCCTGGCATGCACCCTTTTGTGGCATCTTTGTAGCTGAATTTGGCTTTATTAGATGACTCATTATCAAAGGATTGAGTAGAAATTGGCTGTGTGTGGTTTGCTTGGCATGGTCTGCCCTACTGCTACATAGCAGGCTAATTCCGTGATGAGGTGACCTCTAGTGGCACATTTCCAGGGACAGAGTATCACCATCTGCCATAATAGGGATCTGACATTTGGCCCCATAATGTGTTTTTTTTTCTTGAACTTGTTTGCATTTCAACACATGGCTGCATAAATCAAATTTCGAAAGCTGATGCAGTCACAGAAGTTACACATTAAACATCTTTATTTTCATGAGGATTTTTTTCTGTGAGTCAAAAAATATATTGTTAAGCTTCTCAACCTACTCTTTAATAATGATAAATATATAAAAAAAAACTACAAGCACACACATATCACAGAACCCATGCAATAGAATTACACACAAGTAATGCAAAAATATTCTCTGAACAAGTATATATTGCAGAACATGTGAGGGGGGAGGTATGACTCGCGTATCTTGTTTTTCTCAACACCCATTACATACTTAAAGTAATATGTAGTAAAAACAAAAAAGACACACACTACGTCAAATATACTGCATTTTAATGTGGCACTTACCCTGTGATTGAAAGGTGGTTAAAAAAAAGTAGAAGACAATTAATACATTAAGGTATGAACTGTATGAAGAACAAAAGGATAGATGCCCATTGCAAACTTTAGAAGACTCCTAACTCCCTTACGGAAAGCAAACACAGCTCCTGAGAGAATCTTGGGAACACAGTGACATTTCAGTTCATCTTCTGTTCTTATTACTCTGCTCTTCTCTTCCTTACCCCTCTCTCTCTTTCTCTCTCTCTCTCTCTTCCTCTCATGGGAATTGCCAAGTATTCAAGGAAGCCCTGTGTTAATTTCCATCTGACTGTCAATCTCACTGCCTCTATTATCAACAGTAAGCCAGGACAGTCCCTTGTCTGAATGGGCTACTGATCTTTATCTAGCAGCCTACGAGCTGCCCCTGCCATGAACCTTGCTAAGAGGGAATGCAAGGAGAGAGGGTGAGAGAGATGAGCAGCAAAGAGAGAGAAGAGCCGTTACTGTTTGGTTTCTTTTCTTATTCCTCTCTCCCTTCTCCACTGTTCAGTCTTTTGTGTTAGCTTTCAGAAATGCTCTGTTTGACTGGCAGCTTGTCACAGATCAGTTACCACCTAAAGCTGCTTGGCAGAGAGAGGTGACGGCCCAGGAAGGGATCTAAGTGGGTTTATCAGCGCTTCTTTACGCCTCGTGAGCTCCTTGACACAAAAGGAAAGGGTATTAAAGATCTAAAGCGAGCCCAAAAGCGTGAAAGCTCCTTATAGGCTGCAAGATGTGGATGTGACTAAATTTTTAAATATTTTTGCTTGATGCTATTCATTTTGCCAATAGCCTAGAAAGATTTTTGTTGCAGAAATAAGTGTATGTTCCACTTGAGCGCAGCTTGGAAAAGGAAGGAAGTCCCAAAAAATATGTGCTTGGAATATTACATTAACATTCACAATGATTGGTATTTTACAGGAAGCACAAAATGCATTTATTAGAAAAAAAAAAAAAAGGCTGACAATCAAGTATTCTTCTTTTGTTGACAATGTGCCTTTGAAGGAACTTCACATACAATTTCAGTACGGCAATCTGTTGAATAAGATAGCTAAAATGTATTTGTTTATTTATGCCATTTTTAATCTCTTGATGCTTTATGCGTCAATGAATTAAAAAAAAATCATCTTAAGAGTAATTGTTTGGCTGCTTTCATTTTCAAAGTAAACAGGCTCTTTACAATATTTTTTTACATTTTTATTACCCTCTACCAATGGCCTTACCTTATCAGCAACACAGACAGTCAATGTCACCTGTTAAGACATTCAAAACAAATAACTAACGGATATGTAGATGTGTATACATAACATTTTTTTTGTGTTTAATAAAAATGTATTTCATTTCTATAAAGAATCTTTTAAAAACAATTATATATAATATATATATATATATATATATATATATATATATATATATATATATATCTTACCAAACTAATAAATCACACTAATGTAAATGGCGATCAGTTGAAGACTTAAGGCTGTGAAGAACAAATCTTTTTCATTTGTGATCCAGTCAGCTTGCACATAGTATATGCTTGAACGCTGCACTAAATGGATTTGTCTGTTCTATGTGGATTTGAAGTTTAACCACTTCAATACCGCTCACTTTTGCTCCCTTCCTGCTTAGGCCAATTTTCAGCTTTCAGCTCTGGTGCACTTTGAATGACATGTGCGCGGTCGTGCAAACACAATTATTATAATTTTTAAAACAAATAGAGCTTTCTTTTGGTGATATTTAATCACCACTGGAGTTTCTATTTTTTGCTAACCAAATGAACAAAAGAACCAAAAATTAAAAAAAAAAAAGTTTCTGTTATAAAGTTTTGTAAATAAGTGATTTTTCTCCTTCACTGATGTGCACTTTTGAGGCTGCACTGATGGGCACTGATAAGCTGCACTGATAGACTGGACTGATGGGCACTGATAAGGCTGCACTGATGGGCACTGATGAGGAGGCACTGATGAGAGTGCACCGATATGTGGCACTGACGAGCACTAATATGCGGCACTGATAGGTGACACTGATGGGCATTGATAGGTGGCACTGACAGGCATCAATGATGGGCACTGATAGCCAGCACTGATGGGCACTGATAGCCAACACTGATGAGCACTGATAGCCAGCACTGAGGAGGCACTGATAGCCAGCACTGTAAGATACTGATAGCCAGAACTGATAGACAGCACTGATGGGTACTGATCACAAATGAAAATGTATGCCTAGGTTGATTTTCCCTGGAGGTAGACCAAAGGTGCTCCAAAGCTCAGTGTCTTCCTTGCACTTTAAACAGCATAAGAGTATAAAATGAAGAGCCAGCAACTCATTCTCCTGATAAAATTACTGCTGCTGTAACGTGCACACTGTACCCTTTATGAATAAAGTACTTTTATCGGGAGAACGAGTTTCTGGCTCTTAATCTTATACGTCTATGATGGGCACTGATAGCAAGCACTGATAGTGGGAACTGATACAAAGCACTGATGGGCACTAACAGCAAGCACTGCGGGGCACTGTTAGCCAGCACTGGTGGGCACTATTAGTCACACTGATGGGGCTACACTGGTAATCAGGGCACTGATGTGCCCTCTGAAGAATGCTGCTTACCGGCTCTCCTCTCCTCATGTGTTGCCAGCGTGAAGAGAGAACTGCCAATAACTGGCATTTCCTATTTACACTGTAATCAGCTGTGATTGGACACAGCTGATCACATGGTAAAAGGCCATTGTTATTGGCCCTTCACCTCAATCCATAATCAACTGTGTCCAAAGGACACAGTGATCACAGATCGCACTTGATGCACACCCCAGGGTGTGTGCGGGGGGCGTAGTTCTGAGAGGATGTCCATGGACTCCCTCCCAGAACTAGCCTACCGCTCTGTACCCATGTTTTGGCTATAGCTCGGTCGGGAACTGGTTAAATTCCAGAATATAACTGGAACATGGAGCTTGATTTACTAAAGGCAAATAGACTATTCATTTTGCAAGGTAAGTTTCACTTTGCATGGAAATTTCCATCACAGATTAGTGAATATAACTCGGACATAGCTGTTGATTTACTAAAGGCAAATAAACTGTTCACTTTGCAAGGGAAGTTTCATTTTTGCAAGGGGATTTTCCCCAAAGCTGTTTGAAAGAAATGAAGCTCTGCTGACTTCCATCATGTGCAAGCAAAAATGCTGTTTAACTTTTATTTTCCTTGCATATGATTGGGTATACTTTGCAAAAGCCCTGGGGAGACTGCTATTGCAAAGCACAACCTTCCTTTGCAAATTGAACAGCTTATTTTTCTTTAGTAAATCAACCCCATAGTCCTGACTGCTGCCAGACATAACCAAGACAGTTTGAGAACTGAAATATGAACTATTTATGCTATGAACCTGTGATTTAATTGTTTTTCTTAAGGGAACATCTATTTGGTGACACGTTGGTACTACTGTATTTGTGTGCCCTGTGAATTCTAGAGGAGACTTACTTATGGCACTCATAGACATCAAATTACAGTCTCATGATCCAGCTTATTCTGACCAGACTGGGTAACCACCTAACATTTATGGTATAACTGTAGACTTTGCTGTCAACTATTAAGAAGAGGATGAAACTCCTTTTTCCATCCTGACCTGCTCTACTCCCAAACCTGACATGATGCTGCAGCCACGGTGAGATTTGAAGGTTGTGAAGGGGGGACTGAGGACCCTGTGGTGCAGGGATTCACCATAATGTGATCAGGGCTGACACTGATGTGAAAGAAGCTGACTCTGATGTGATGAGGGTTGATTCTGATGTATAGAGAATAATAAACCGCTCATATGCCACATCCATAAATATCAAATATATACCAAGAAATAAATGTTGGACTTTGCTGGCATTGAAGGGGAGCATACATATATATTTTGGGTGTGCCCCTGAGGACGTGTTGGTACATGAAACGCGTTTGGTGGAGCCCTATTGCTGATGCCACGCTGACGCCATTGAGGAGCGGTGGCCATCTTGGTACTCACTTTGCTATTAATTTTATTACTCCACGTGGATATTTAAATTTTTACTTGTTACCATAATATTAAAGTACTACACTATTAAACACCTTTCTGGCTCCTGTGGCTGAGCTAATTCCTCCCCAGGACCATTTTGGCACCCCCCCTGATGGATGGATGGAGCTGGATGACTTACCCATAGCTGCCAGCATACCACTGCACCCCCAGATGTGTGACGTGTATAACCCATGCGCATTAATACTTTTGTTCTGGTGACTGTACACTCGTCCCAAGGGTGGATTACCTTTCACGAGTTCATGCACTACCGTTCGTCACAGATAAACCACATGTGCCATTCATAGGCACTGAGTTGGTACTCTCACACAAAGGACATTCCATTATTCAGGAATGATTATATGAACTTTTTTTTTAGCCCCATTTACCAGTTTACATCATTATTGCACTTATTTGCACTTTGTTGACTTTACATGTGTTTATGATTGTTAACATGCATTTATAGCGCTGCACTATTACTTTAACATTAATATACAATATGTATATCCCCCTTCAAAGCCAGCAAAGTCCAACATTTGTTTATTGATTCTGATGTAATTGGGGCTGACTCTGATGTGATGAGGACTGACTCTGATGTGATTGGAGTTTACTCTAATGTTATAGGGGCTGACTCTGATGTTATGGGGGCTTGCTCTGACATGATGGGGAACTCTTAACACTAACGTGAAGGGGCTAAATGTGTGGACTGTGATGTGATGGGGCTGACACTGGTGTGATGGAAGAAAGCTGATGTCAAGGTGGTCTGCCCCATGTCGTGTCAAGGTGAGAGTACTGATGTCAGTGTCCAACAGCCCAATGTACTGTATACATTTCTGGACTGTGGTTATATATAAAAAATATATTAAAAAGTAAACCCTGTGACAAAGTCAGATTGAGCTTGATGACGTCTCCATATTGCGACAAGAAAGTGTTGTAAGAGTTGGCGACAACACTAGGGTAGACAGAGGCAGGCTCTGGATGAGTTTTTATCCTTGTGCACCTTTTAACATGAATGTATCTTTTACATTTTTATCTCAAACAAACATTTTAATAAGAGCACTATTAGTTTTCAGTTTTCCTTGCAGAATATATCTGTGCCCACATGCGGAGTGGAGGAGATGGAGTGGTGTTATTGCAGCCATCTTTTAAAGTGAAGGGGCACTAATAGTACCTGAGACAAATGAAAAAACTGCTGCATTCCAATATGATCTATTTTATTGTACTTGTAAAAGACCAAAACATCCAGCAGACGTGGACACAGAGGGGGAGTAAAAGTTTGATGCGCTTAGTCAGAACCACTAATAGGACCAACTATGCAGTGGAGGAGACAAGGTGGTGCTATTACATATACCCCCTTAAAGGGGAAAGCCCTATGGTACCCAGGTCCCACTGTTTAAGGTGAGAGTCCATCTAATTTATAGATTGGGAAAGGAACATGGAGGGGTGGTGAGTGTCAATATTTTCTATGCAGAATTCAAGTGGAGCAGCATATCAAGAATGAGCTCTGAAGAACACTTTAGACCACATTTTAAAAAGGGACAGTGTCATGTCATTCTGAAGAGTTGGACTTTTATTGTGCTGTGATGGCACTGATGTATGTTTTTCATTAAGGTGATTATTTGTTTATTGGTTTATTGAGTAGATATCACTTTTTCAATAGTTAATGAGCGCTGCACTTAATTTTTTTTTGTCTGGACTGCGGGGCCTCACAATTTTGCATACTTCTGAAGGGATCCGTGACTAAAAAAAGGTTGAAAAATACTGGTCTAATGCTTTTTTTTTGCTACAATGAAATGTGTCAAAACGACAGTGTGTTGACAGCATGCCCCCTGGCTTTTTTTTTACTGCTCCCTCATAATAGACTGGCCACATCCAGCCCTGCCAGGCAAACAAAAAGCTTTAAGTAATGCTGGAATTTGATGCAAAGGCCCGCACCACATATTCCTATTGGTCCAACTCAATAATAGACTGCCTCACTCACTAATAGGAATGTGAGAGAAGGAAAGGAGTGGACAAGCATGAGCTCTATGAGGAACTTCTTAGGTCCTGCACTTCATAACTTGAGCAACTTTCAAGAGGCCCTGTAACAAACTTCAGGCCAAATACCGGGAAAAAAAATTACATTCTGTGCAGGATTACCTCCTCTGTCGCTCCCCACACCTCCCTATATAAACTTTTCTGTAGCTGCCAGGGAAGTACTATACAGTGTCACTTGATTGACTGCACTAAAGCTATTCATAAATGGTTCAACTCTCAGCCGGTTCAGCAGGGATTTTACTTGTGATTATTGCTAGCGGCTATTATAGCCTCTAGCAGTAATCACTGTGTTCTCCCGGTTGGGACAGCTTATCTCGCCCCCCCATAAAGAGAACACAATGGCTCCATGTCAGGGCTTACCCCATCAACACTGACTGTGTTACAGAAAACAAAAAAATTGCTTAATCTGCAGCTGGCTTAAGTCTGCTGGTACTGCTGTCTTCACATCCAAGATGGTGGGGCCTAGCAGCAGTATCAGGTCTTTTGAATGTGTACACAATAGAAACGTTTACAGGTAAACAGAATGCATACAACATGTTAAATGCACTTACAATCTTTATGGAATAGTGTTTCTAAAAAGGATGAGGCCACCAAGAATGGCATGCTTAGTGCAGGCCATTATACTCCATAGTCCATGCCTGCACATGCACAGTATTGCTTATCTGCTGGATATTAGAAGATGAAAGATGTGATTCAGCCTTGTGTAGGCCAAAGAACTGTACACCCTCAGAATGTCTGGTAGAACTTGTACAAGACATGTGATGAGAAGGGCAAGATTGGACTTGGTCTCACTAAGATTAGCACTTTAATATTGTTTTACTAAAATTTTGATTTACATTCTATATGTAAATGCATTTGTATAGATGCATGAAGATTGCATGCATTGATAAAAAATACATTTGAATGAATGGACTCCACTACAATACTGCATTATGAATACATAACAGATGTATACAAGATAATACAAAACAGTTTACATTGCCAATGAACATGGTCAATGTATTATTATTAATTAATTACATAAATTATTGATACAGCAACAAAACTAAATAAGACAACAAACAAAAAAATTGATAACCATTATGGAAACCACCCACAATGTTGAAACATCATAAATAATATTTCATAACCCAAAATCTAACATTTACTGTAATAGGCAACAAAAAGTCCAAAAAAGAAATATGATGGCAGAATAGTAAATAATATATGGTCTGTCATCAATGTACATATGAACAATGCCTCTGACACTTTGTCAGTTTGTGTCAAACTAGCAGTCCTCTTTGTACCTGCTGTATAATAATGAGCCTCTTCTTAACACGTGTTTACTAAAGTGAGAGTTTCAGTGGATCTAGAACAGTGTTAAGGTGTCTTGATTATGCAAACAAGCCATCAAAACACCTCTCTTTTGATAAATATGTGACCCGTTATTTAGGTCACATCTGTACCTTCAAGAAATGAGTGTGAACCCTTGCTACGGGGCAAATTAAAACTGCAAAGGTCTAGAGGAAGGCAGCTGAAAAACAGATAATAAAATGTTTGGAAAAATACATTAGCATATATTTGAATTTATTTAATCATTTATGTAATGTAATTTATGTAATGCAAACCAGCCCGTACCTGAAAGAACTGAAATGTTACATCTGGCTGCTTAGGTGAATTCTGATACTAAGAAAAAAATGGGTACTACTAGTTGCTATTAAATCTATTGCAGTATACTGTATATGCAAAAAATAGCTTCTTCTTTTATCCCTCCAACCTTAAAGGGTACATCCTCACAAAAATTATTTGTGGCCGTGCCATGCATTGACTTCTTATACTGTATATACTAGGATTCCATCATCAAAATCTGACTTAACATCCTGGTTCCTGGTTCTGTTCCCTCTGTTGGATCACTGCCATTGCCCCAACAGAGGAATTTCTACAACTTTACCTTTTCTTCTTGCAGTCAATAATGTAAGCTGAGAGCATGGAGACTTTTTATAAATACCACAGCAGCTACATAAACCTGGAAGCTCAGGAGCAGAAATCTCGCCACATCTCACCTGAGGGGTTTAAGAAATTGCTGGGTCCAACAACGTAATTGTCTGTTATACCGGGCTGTCTGTTTAATTCTGAAAATCTCAGTTTATACTCTTTCCTAGTTAAAGTGTGAGGCCAGTCAAAACTTTTCCTTAGTTTTTGTATAGAGCAGGGAAGGTTTAGATACCATGTCAGGTTTTGAAGGGTATCTGAGGCTCTATTAAAAAGATTTGCCCTTACTTTCTGTCCTGCTGACAATGTTTTACCTGGTAGTAGCGTGTGTGTGTGTGGGGGGGGGGGGGGGGGTAATAACAGCAACCCAGACAGACAAAAAAATGCTTTAGTAGAGTAGGAGAAGACTAGAAGTAGAGTAGGGGAAGACTAGAATGCTTGTCAGACTTTTATTTCTGTATGTGTACCTGTTGTAGAGTTGCCCTCACTTTACGGTTAAAATACGGTTAAATCTGTTACAAAACCCCAGATGGCAAATGAATCCCAACAAGAGTTCTGAGCCACAGTCTAAACTTGGAGTGGATTTCACTCAAAAAATGAAGTACCACTAATTCTCTCCCTGCCCACCCCCCCCCCCCCCCCTCAGCCAGTAATTTAATTCAGTTTTTGTATTTTCTCCCACTTCTTTAATCTTTACCTACATAAGGATGATGGTGCCTGTCCCAAACCCCACCCTGCCTGCAGTCTCCTGGGACACATCTCACATCCCAGGAAATTGCAGGACCAGTCTCATTGTTCCAATCAATCTCATGCATGTGCAGGGGGAACCAGCTGTGAATGATCAGGAAGTCTGGCTCTCAAATTCAAGATGGTGGCAGCAGGGACCCACGATGGTGAGAAGAGTCAGCTTCAGGAAGACAGTGTGGGAATCCATGGACTAGTATGTACCTGATTTTAAAAATACCTGATTTTGTTAAAATTCAACAGTTACAGTATGTATAGCTGCTGATTTTTATGTATTTATTTATTTTTTTAAATAGGTGACCTCCTTTTTTGATTTGATAATTTCACAGCTGGTTGCTCACTGTGCATGCGCATTATTCACTGTGATTTGTGAATGGTCCAGCAGACTTCTGGGACCTGTGAAGTGCCCCAGAAGGTTGCGGGAAGAGGGGGAGGAGAACTTTCAATGGATCACTGCGGCAATCTAACCAGAAGTTGGAGCATTACATGTCAAAGCCAGGTACCCTCCTTCCCCCTTTAGGAAGAAGTTCCACTTTAACAGAATAAAAGAGAATTTTAAAAAGTTCATTTTTGGGGTCTACGTATGTTTTTATTGCATTTATAAGTCTATTGTTTATTTGGATATGGTGTGGATATAAAGCAGAGTATATAGATGTGTGTTCAAAAGAAGCCAGTGTAATGTAGCACCCTCCTAGTCAGCTAGGGGAAGCTAGACCTCAATTGTTATGTAGGAGAGCTGAGTAGCAGCCTGGGTGTGACAGCTAGCAGGAGTCAAATTGTGATCAGAGCTGAGAGGCTCTGAAGACTAATTATCTGGAATTTCCCTGTGCTCTAGGACTTTGGAGAAAGATCTAGAAGCAGTGGGTGGATCTGAGGAGTTGCTAGTCAGTACTCTTAGAGGATCTTGGCCAATCCCCAACAGGAGGCTTGGCAAAGGGCCAGGACAACCTTTAAGAGTAACTGAGCCTGCTCAGCAGCAGGAGAGTGGGAGCAGGAGAGTAGAGGAGAATGTCAGGCTAGAAGACAGGAGCCTGTAAAGGGGCTCAGATGGAGAGGGGCTCACCTACAGGCAGAAGACCTTGGAAGGAGGAAAGCTTGGGACTTCACTGGCCCCCTGAGAAAGGACCACCTGTGAGGCAGCTAAAAGGCCTGGTAGCAGCCACCGACCCACCAGCAGCACAGGAGAAGGACTGAGTGAGTAGACCTGCACCCCTTGGGCCAGATAGGGGAAGAAGCCACACTAGTCGGAAACTGGATTAGCCTTCTATCCAGAACTGTTTCACCAGTCATGTGGCAGACACTGGATCCCCTGCTCAGGGCTTCACTCAGAACAGCTAGACAAGGAGTATCTAGTGTCTGGGGTGGTACAACCGGAGACACTGGCTTGCGCCAAGAAGAGGATTTTTTGCTGTAAAGACTTGTATATAGTTCCAGGAAGCTGTCCTTGGTTTCTCAGTGCCATCGGGCATCCTGTACACCCATTACCCCTTCCAAGTTACAGTCCCCTAATAAAGCCACAAAAACAAAGCTCAAGGACTGGTCACTGACTCCTGGATGCAAGTCTAGTGTAAATGTGTGTTGCCTGGCTGTGCAGGACTATAGTGGACCCAAATCTCTAGTGACTCCTAAGGGGGTAGTGCTACATTAACAACTAGGTTCTTGCAAATGGTCATGCTGGAAAACCAGCCAATAGATGCAAGGCTGATCAGTGTATTCTGGTGGGGAGGGAGTCCACCCTATCAGAATACAATAGCTCAACGGGGGAGGTCCCTGCATCACACAACGTTTTGTGTTGATGTGGGGATCTTTAATTTTTTTTGGTCAAAAAAAAAAAAACTGAATGTGTATACCCTGCTTTATACATACAACAAACAAAGAGGGTGTATGATGCAAAAAGAAATTAGTAGTTAAACTCCAAAATGATTTTCGACACAATTCGTGATGAAATCTCCAGTGTCAAGCTTCCTCCTCTAACCAACATACCAGGCCCAACTCCAAACTTAACACTCTCCTCCTTCGACCCTGTTACCTCCAAGGAAGTTACCGATCTCCTTTCCAAGGCTAGAATCCTAGACTCTGACCTCTCCTTTGGGCTCCACATCCACTCACTGGCTAAATCCTGCCACCTCAACCTCTGGAACATTTCCAAAATCTGCCCCTTCCTGACCAATGACACCACAAAACAACTTATTCACGCCTTGGTTATATCTCGCCTCGATTATTGCAACTCCACCACTCCACCTCCACCTAAGAACTGTACTTGAATCACCTCCACCAGATCATCCCCCACAGCTATCACCTTTTGTATCATCTCCCCTTTCCTTTAGATTGTAAGCTCCACGCGCAGGGCCCTCACATTCCTTCTGTACTGAAATGTTTTGTAATTGTACTGTCTCCTTTATATTGTAAAGCGCTGCACAAACTGTTGGCGCTATATAAATCCTGTATAATAATATAATAATTTACAATGTACTGTATTTAGTATGCTACTGAGGGGGAATGGGGCAGTCATATTTGCTAATTATATAAGAAGACTATGCTTCCTATTTGTACTCCATTGTGGTTGCACCTAACTGATCTTTTCTCTCAATACAAGTATATCACTTTTCTCCTGTATTCTGAGAAAAGTGATATACTTGTATTGAGAGAAAGGATCAGTTAGGTGCAACCACAATGGAGGTTCACATATATATATATATAGGCAGAGTAGGCAGAGTAGGAGGAAGTAAGCAAAACGCCAAGATAAGCCAGAGAATGGGATGCCCAACGGTAGGGAAATTGTGTCTGCAACCGTTCAACCAGATCGGCAGGGAGCGTAATATTCAATGCTGTGGTTTTAGACAAATTGATGCGAAGGCAAGATATAGTCGAAAAACGGCCCAATATGACCTGGAGATTGGGGAGAGTGATGAGTGGATTGGTTAAAACCAAAAGGACATCATCCGCATAAAAGTTGGCCTTGTATTGAGTGCCGGCATAGGGGACACCAGAAATATCCGGGTGAATTCGAATGGCTGCAGCTAAAGGTTCAAGAGCGAGAACAAAATGAGCAGGTGATAATGGGCATCCCTGTCTCCTGCATAAAAACGCATTTCAACATACAGTGTATATATATATATATATATATATATATATATATATATATATATATATATATATAAAATTATTTAAATATATTTTGAATATGGCCAGAATTGTAGTATTTCAAATATAGGTCAATATATTTGGGAAGAATATTTAAAAAATATATTTCAAATATATTTTCTTCCATGTAGGGGGCCACAATACTAGCAATGAAGAAGAGTTTTAATCGTCTATACGCATCTTTACTTGCCTATACTCGCCTATACTCAATATTACTCAGTTGTTGGCCCCTTGCACACGTGCGTCAAAAGTTCCTGAGTAAACATCAGTAAATTATGATGCCCGTGTGCAATGGGCCTAAGTTGATCTAGCATTAGATATATTTTTCCATGTTATTTGCATGCATGCTTAGTAGTTTGTAAGTGTAACACAGCGATCACGCTACTACTGCTGACAATTCCAATCTTATCTCATTAGAGGGATGGAGCTGTCTTTGTTTAGGCACCATTCAGGATCAGCATCCATTTCTTGAGATGATAGCTCAGAGATGACACAATCAAGTAAATCCTGGTACCTGCTGTGCTAGTCACAAATATCTAACACAGATCACCCCCCTGCAGTATCCTTTTACATTGTGACTTGCTATGAAAGTTACAATTTTCCAGTTTGATCAGTGGTTAGACTGAGGAAGTGCCCTCCTGTTTGCAGCTGACTGATTTATGTATTTATTACAGGTACCTATACAGTGCCTTACATATATATTGAACATTTACATCAGTCTCTGTCCTTAAGGAGCTTAAAGTGTTACTAAACCCAAAACAGTAAAAATCAGTCTGTATATGCAGTTAAGCATGCTTGTTATACTTGCCATGGAACCTAAGGGGCTAATTATCCTCATTGTGTAAAAAAGGATATTTGAACCTCTCTTCTCTGATCCCCTCCTTCTTCTACTGTCCCCAATCCACCTGCTGATAGAAAATAGCCTTGGTGGCAAGCTGCACATGATCAGTTTGGTGTGTATTTCTAGAGAGATTTTCTTGGGAGACTGCATGTGATCAGTACAGGACCAATCAGCATTATCCAGACAAAGGGTCAGGGGTTCTGCAATCTCATAGGGGAGAATACAGACTCCTTCTACAAGCTTTAACCAGTGCTCTGCTGGACACTGATAGAAGTCACACGACTGCTCTAACTGCTGATGAGAAAAGGTATTTAGCAGTTTATATTTACTAAAACAATTGCATTTCCATGTTCTGTGTACTGTGGGAGACCAGATATAGTGAATGCAGGGTCCTGGGTTTAGTAACACTTTAAAATCTAGGGTCCCTAAATCACATATTAGGGCCAATTTAGACAGGAGCCAATTAACCTACTAGTAAGTCTTTGGTGTTTGGAAACCAGAGTATATGCAGGAATAGATTCATACACCTGTTCCTGTGAGTTGAGCACTACTGCCAAGTAAAAGACTCATGAAAGGGGCAATATAGTATGTAGCATGGCCACTCCTGATATCTATACTAATGTTGGGTGTTCAGTTAACTGATAGCACTTTGTCAGAGACCCTTTGGAATGCGTTCAAATACATAAAATCAGAGGCAGACTATGTAATTAAAACTTTCAAATAACAGAAACCATTTATTATTCTAACTAATGATACCTCACAGAATGTCAGGCTTCAGCTGCATGATCAGAGTGTCTATGTTTTTGATCCAGCTCCTTTACCTTAAATAATTGCATTAAGTGTGGTATGACAATGTCACTTTGATTTTATGATTCATTAATCTTTTCAAACTCACTGTGAACACTTATCGGAGATGCCTATTCTTAATTTTTTTACATTTTATAAACTAGGATAATTGAAACAAAGAACAAGATTCATAATCTGGTGACACAATTATGCAAATAGCCATGACATGAAAGACATTAGGTTGCATTGCTTTAAGTCAGAAAAGAGATCCTGTTAAAAGCTTCTGATGTATTCTTATAAACACTACAATTATTTTAGCAAAATAACACTGTCATATTATTCAATTAGTTACCTAAAAGAGAAACCTAAATATTTCTCCATGTACTTCCAATTTACATTCACACCACAGTGCCCCATATCGTAAGATCACCTCCCACCCTTCACATCTGCTGTCTGTCAATCACATTTACTAATAAGAGGCAGACTGAGAGGTCCAAATTAAGGATTTAACAAGACCTCTGAGAAGCCGCTGTGGAACAGGAAGTTCCTATTTTCTTAAGCAAAGAAAGACAGATTTTCTCAGCTAATTTCACTGGAGCTGCTCTAGCACCATGCTCTTTTATTGCAGGATGGCACCACTAATTGGCTAATATCCAGTAGTCTGGTAATATGCACACATGAGATACATGTTTAATAACATGTTGGTTTTATAGAGTTGGGATTATGTGTGACCCATGACTATCATACCTTTTATATTTGTCCTGGCAAGCCCATGTATCATTAATTAAAACGATTTTAAAATAATAAATAGTGTGCTGTTTGACATTTGGAGGCAACCAACTCTTGGCTCATTCTGTTACCCAGAGCCTGTGAAAAGCAATATCAAAAGGCTTTTTTTCTGGTGTCTTGCCGCATTGGGGACTTGGGATACATGCCAGCTCAGGGTGTTGATAGTATGGAACTGATAGCATGGGTATGCTGCCAGAGCACCTGTTTCCTTCTGGGGTGAAAAGCCACACATTTACTGCCATGTTTATTGTATTCTGACTAATTTGGCCCCTGTATAATTGTAAGCTCCACTGCAGCAAAGACTAATGTAACATGATGAAATTATTTATTTGGTGACACAGTCCCAATCATTTATAATTATAATATTCTGACTACACGTTTGAAGCAGCTTACAAATCTTGTTAACACAGATAGACGATTAATTTTTTTATAACCTTTCCCTTTTAGGTTTTTTAATGTATGCATTGTGTGTTTCATTATGATAATTTGCTAATTGTAAAATGAAATATTTACCTTTTATGAATTTAGTTCTGCAATGATATTCTACAAACAGAGAGAAATAGCCCTACATGGTGAAAACTGTCATCTTATTTTTATTTTTATTTTTTTTAGTTTTGTCTTGTTTTTTGTTTTGTTTTGTGCCACATGGAACATCAGGCTATCATCAGAAAACATTTGTGCCTCCAGTGAAAAGTGCTCAGCAGAGACATTAAATGCTTGGAATCTTTGTTGGAAGGGAAAGGTTATTAGTCAGTTTTTGTTTTCTACTAGCCAGTGTACTTGTATGCCTATTCAGGGATAAAGCTGGCAGTGGTAACCAGCAGCCCAATAATATACAGCACATACAGTACATACACATTAGAGTAAAGGTGCGTTCATGCATATGATAGGGGATTTTTACGAGGTATTATTATAAGTGCGCCAGCTAGTAAAAATTTATATTTGCTTCTAAGAGTAGTTGGTAATTTTTTTTTTTTCCCTAGATTTAGGTATAACTGAACATTACAAAAATTGGAATAAAGAAGACAACTATTTTTCTTGCCACCTTGTATACCTTACATATGTTAGGCGTATACCTTGTTTGAATAACTATCTATTAAAATTTTTTTTTTTAGAAATATCACATTATGTTGTAGAGGTTGCAGTAGTGTTGGGTCAAGTAGGAAAGAGTGATGTTACTGGTTGATTCCCTTTAGGGAGGTTCTCAGGCTTCAATCTAGGCTGCTCACAAAAACAAGCTTATTTCCAAAAGGAAGGGCTTTCTTGAATCTGGAAACATTGAGTGTGGATTCACACATGTGCAGTGCAAATTGAAGTTCAGTTTTCACAATTAATTGACAAAGTAGTTATTCAGCATTTCAGATCAGTTTTACAACAGGATCAGGTCAGGTTTACATCAGGATCAGGTCAGGATTGTATCCCATTCACAACTGAATTACATGTGCAATTCATAAGCATTCCCATAGAAGTCAATGGACCTGAATTCGCACCTGAGCAGGACCATACTGCTCAGAAAACTGACAGGACCCTTTTTCAATTCGCACTGAATCCGCACTCTGGCTGCACTGGACATATGTGAAAAGGCACAATAGAAAGCAATGTTCTTTCACATGTAATGCGAATTGGATGTGATCCAAAACGCATCCAGTTCACATATCTGTGAACTGGCTCTGAAGGGAAGGAAGGCAAAACTAGTGATGAGCGAAACTACCCTGAGTTTGGTTTGAGGAAAGTTTAATGAACTTTAAAGTTAGGTTTCTGAACCTGAACCCCTCTAAAATCCATGGGAGCCGAATCTGTGAAATCAAAAGTGCCCATTTTCTGTGCTAATAGGCAAAGGGGGGGTGTCAAACAATTATGTGAGATTAGGCACTGTCCTGGGGAATATGTACCAATGCAAGAATAAAAATTAAATTAGGCTAAAAAAAATGCCCAATTCCTCAAAATAACATGACTATGAGTGCTCAAATCCTGCCTGTGAAGGGGCACAACTCTATGATGTACAGAATGTGCTGCAGCACTGACATTTACAAAGGAAAAAAGTGTCTAAATTGCTGGCAAATTACATCACTGATAGCTTATTTAAAAGAAAAAAAAAACAGTGCACGGACCCATCGAATATTCTGATATTTATTTTGGGAGACTTTTGGAGGGATCTATGTGCTTTTTTTTGTTTCATGCTTCCTTTTTATTAAAGAAGAGGTTGGCAATTAATGTACTTTGCCAGAAATTTAATATGTATCTTTTCTTTGTAGATGTCATTTTTTGCTGTAACAAGAATCTGATATGGATTTTAGGGGGGTATCTGATGTAAATCAAATAAAAAAAAAGTGTGGGGTCCCCCTAAAAATCCATGACAGACCATTAATCAGATCATGCAGCCTGTTTTGGAAGAAAAGATGAGCACAAACACCCCCTGAACCATACCAGGTTACATGCCCTCAACATGGGGGTTCCTTGCCAGGGGACCACCATGGAAAAGTATCTTGTTTCCGTGTTGATGAGGACAAGGGCCTCTTCCCAAACTGTGGTTGTGGGGGTCTACAGGTGGGAGCTTATTGGAATCTGGAGGCCCCCTTAAACAGTTAAGGGCACCCAGATACCACCCCCCATGTGAATGAGTATGGGGTACATAGTACCCCGACTTATTTACAAATCGCCAAAACTCTCTCATTGTAAATCCAGAGTTCAACAGATCCATGTTAATCGCAATGCCCAATGAATGCCAACCTGTCAAGAGAAAAAAGAAACTGCTGCCACTGAGACATGTTACTCGCATTCACTTGTTACCCACTCAAAGTCCAGTTGATGACAGTGGTTATATACAAGGGGGCGGACTGACCATTTGGAAACTAGGGCACTGCCCGAGGGCCCGGGGTCAGTAGGGGGCCCCATGAGATGCCCCTGGTACCTTTTTTCATAGGCTTTTTTGAGTTTGGGCAAGGACACAGGAGCCCCATGATCCCCTATTGCCTGGGGGCCCCATGAGTTGTCAGTCCGCCCCTGGGCGGAGTCTATCAGGTCATTGACCATACACAGACATGAACAGACGTGGTAAATGACATTCCTGTCTCAGTGGTGGGTGACAAGATAAAAAATAAACCCCTTTAACATATTCTAAAGTTGAGTGTTCACCACAAAGTTCTCTAACCTCAGTAATTGCATTTGGTCAAATTAAACAATAAATCTTAATTTCTTTATTTATAGCATGGAAGCAATGATGCCATTTAGTAATACTTGTTATATAGAAATATTATTATATAGAATCTATATAATAGAATTTAAGAAAGTATCCCCATTGTAAGTTACATCTGTAGTTTGAACAAAATAGAATACCATATGCATATTTAATACATAAATGTTACATCTTTGCAAGACATGTTAGTACTGTTGTCACTGCATTTTATTTTTGCTGTTATCAGCCATAGTTTTATAGATCATCATGTGTACCAGCTGGCTGTCATCACAAAAACTCAGTTGAAAAGCACATCATGTAAACATCATCTAGACTTTACTTCATATATACAGTTGTGGCCAAAATTATTCAACCCCCACTGAAATTGAGTGTTTTGGCCAGTTTGACATTGCTTTTGATCATTCAGTCATCTTGCTTACATTTACATTAAAGAGGCACTTGTAGGTCAGACAAATATAACATAACAGTTATAATGAAATAACCACAAATGTCTTTTCTGTGCTCACAGCATTATCAGTTTTATTCAACCCCCAAGTGACATTCAATCTTAGTACTTAGTACAGCATCCTTTTACAGTTATAACAGCTTTTAAACGTGAAGCATAGCTTGACACAAGTGTCTTGCAGCGATCTACGGGTATCTTCGCCCATTCTTCATGGGCAAAGGCCTCCAGTTCAGTCACATTCTTTAGGCTTGCGCACTGCAACTGCTTTCTTTAAGTCCCACCAGAGGTTCTCAATCGGATTTAAGTCTGGTGACTGCGATGGCCACTCCAAAATGTTCCAGCCTTTCCTCTGCAACCATGCTCTAGTGGACTTGGAGGTATGCTTGGGATCATTGTCCTGTTGAAAGGTCCAACGTCTCCCAAGCCTCAGGTGTGTGACGGACTGCATCACGTTTCCATCCAATATCTCCTGGTACTGAAGAGAATTCATGGTACCTTGCACACGCTGAAGCTTCCCTGTACCTGCAGAAGCAAAACAGCCCCAAAGCATGATTGACCCTCCACCATGCTTCACAGTAGGCAAGGTGTTCTTTTCATCATAGGCCTTGTTCTTCCTCCTCCAAACATAGCGTTGATCCATGGGCCCAAACAGTTCTAATTTTGTTTCATCAGTCCACAGAACACTATCCCACAACTTTTGTGGTTTGTCCACATGGCTTTTGGCATACTGCAGTCGACTCTTCTTATTCTTTGGGGACAGCAAGGGGGTACGCCTGGGAGTTCTGGCACGGAGGCCTTCATTACGCAGTGTGCGTCTTATTGTCTGGGCTGAAACTTCTGTACCCACATCTGACAAATCTTTTCTCAGTTCCTCAGCAGTCACACGGGGACTTCTCTCCACTCTACGCTTCAGGTAGCGCACAGCAGTCGAAGTCAGCATCTTCTTTCTGCCACGACCAGGTAGCGTTTCAACAGTGCCCTTTGCTTGAATTTGCGAATGATGCTTCCTAAGGTGTCTCTTGGTATGTTTAACATCTTTGCAATCTTCTTATAGCCATTGCCCTTCCTGTGAAGAGAAAATCACCTCTTCTCTTGTCTTCCTGGACCATTCTCTTGCCTTCACCATGTTTGTAACCACACCAGTAAATGTCTAGAAGGAGCTGAGTATCACAGTCATTTTAAAGCTGCCTAATTGGTGCTTATTATGCTTGATTGCTGCTCGGTGACATCCACAGGTGTTTTCAATACCTGATGGAAAGCACCTGTATGAACCTCTGTTCTTCAGAGTGGTAGTCTTTAAGGGGTTGAATAATTGTGGCAATGAAGAAACCACATAAGAACCATTTACTACTGTATTACATAAACAATTGATGTCATTTTAGTTGCATTTGGGTAGTTACAACGTCCTTGTAGGATTTGATTCTGAATACAATTCCAAATGTACACTATAGTCCCTAAACCCCTTTACAGCATTGGGGGTTGAATAATTTTGGCCACAACTGTAGTATGCATAAGACATATACATTGGCTACTGACACATCACAACTTCACACATATTGTTTCTTAACCTTAAAAATAATAATAGAAAAATAATAATTATATATATATATATATATTATATATATATATATACTGCTCCAAAAAAGCATCATGTCAATTAAACTCCTGGGATATTGATCTAGTCAGTTAAAGCGGAGTTCCACTCATCCTGTCAAAAAATAAAAGTCAGCATCTACAAAAACTGTAGCTGCTGACTTTTAAAAAACAGCCATTTACCTGTCCCTCGGTCCCATGGGGTGTCCCTCACAGCCCGTTTCACCCTGCCGTCCTGGATTCCTGGAGGCCGGCATCTTCAGTGTGGGCACCCGACTGTGACAGCTTGCGGCTTCACAGCCGGCTTCCCACTGCGCATGCGCGAGTAGCGCTGCACTTCATGAATGGTCCTGTAGTCTTCTGGGACCTGTCACGTGTCGCAGAAGACTACGGGGGGGAGGAGGGAGGACACCTTCCGTTTCCAATCGCCTAGGTGGCCCGACCGCAATTGGGAGCCGGTACCTGTCAAATTTGGGTACCCGCCCCCCAAAGGTGCCAATCCTTAATTTAATGGGGAGCGAGGGAGCAGTCCTTAAAGCGGAACTTCCCATTTTGGGTGGAGCTCTGCTTTAAGTAGTAGAGGGGGTTGTTAATCAGTTTCAACTGCTTTGGTGTTAATGAAATTAACAGCAGGTGCATTAGATGGGCAACAATGTGATGACCCCCCAAAACAGGAATAGTTTTACAGGTGGAGGCCACTGACATTTGTTTCCCTACTCCTCTTTTCTGACTGTTTTTCACTAGTTTTGCATTTGGCTTTGGTCAGGGTCACTACTGGTAGCATGAGGCGATACCTGGATCCTACAGAGGCTGCACAGGCAGTCCAACTCCTCCAGGATGGCACATCAATTTATGCCATTGCAAGAAGGTTTGCACAGCCTCAAGAGCATGGAAGAGAAACCAGGAGACAGGCAGTTACTCTAGGAGAGCTGGACAGGGCCGTAGAAGGTCCTTAACCCATCAAGAGGATCGGCATCTGCTCCTTTGTGCAAGGAAGAACAGGATGAGCATTGCCAGAGAACTACAAACAGACCTCCAGCAGGCCACTGGTGTGAATGTCTCTGACCAATCAATCAGAAATAGACTTCATGAGGGTGGCCTGAGGGCCCACCATCCTCTAGTGAGCCCTGTGCTCACTGCCCAGCACCATAGAGCTTGATTGACATTTGCCATTGCACACCAGAATTGAGTTGCTTAAATTAAATTTCAGCAAAATGGACTAGCCTGCTGCATCATCTTTTCACTTTTTTTGGGGTCTCTTTGAATTTAGTCCTCTGTAGGTTGATAATTTTCATTTCCATCAAATGATGGGGCATCCTTACATTCCTAACACATTGGATATCAGTATAAATATCCAGCAGGAAATCTGATGTGTTTTCAAAGTGTTCCTTTATTTTTTTTTTTGAGCAGTAGATAGATAGATAGATAGATAGATAGATAGATAGATAGATAGATAGATAGATATAGGTATAGATATATAGATAGATATTTAAATATATTATATTTTTACATTTTTAAAATTTGCAAGTTGAAATGAAATATTATCAAAAAGAGACAGATAATGTCGCTTATTTTACATGTGTGTTTTAAGCAGGACCACAACAAAAGCATTGTCCCTTCGTCCAAGTTGATGTCTCTTTCATGGTGCCTCAGTGATGGCCAAATAATTGGTTGTTCAGTTGTGTCCTTGTTTTCCACGACAGTTCCACAGATGCCCTAAACAATGTACCAAACAGTGCTTTCAAGGGGGTAAATCCTCATTAATCATTCCTCCCTGACAGCACATGGGAACACCTGCATCTGGTGGATTTATGTACATGATCATGGTTAGAAGCCTGCATTTAAACAACTATCAAATTAGTGTAGGAAAGACAACCTATAAAATCCCACCACTGACATTTAGTTCCTTACTTTTTTTTTTTTGACATATGACTGACAACCAAAGTCTGAAGATCTTAAATTATAATATAAAAAGAACCTATTATGAATCTATGTAATTGTTTACCAATTTTATTTAAAGACAACAGCACTTTCACTCTCAAGAAAAATGATACTATACATGTTATGACATTTTTTTCTAGTACATTAAAATATCTTTAAATACGCACTGTACATTTAAATTTAAGATAAAATTCACAAGCAGAATACTACAAGCAAGACCTTCAAACATTTATTTTACTATAGATATATTCCATCTTCATTCACAGTAAATTGGCATCTTAAAAGCTTAATGAAGAGAAATCTGAAAATGATTACTTTGAAGACGACAAGGAATTACACAAACAGAATGGGGTAGGGGCACATTTGACATCATTGGTTATTTCATACTGTTTATCTTCATTGCTTTCTATTTATGTCATAACAGTATCAGGTTATGAAAAATATGGAGAGTCATGTACTGTTCACTGTCATTTCAATTACAAATTTCTGCAGTATGACAATGCAGTGAAAAATGTTATCACTGGGCAAAAAAAAAAATCAATATTAATATGTACTGTACTTTATATTTCTGTGGAGGAACATAACATTTTTGCATGGGATCTTGGTTTGTTAGTATGGTAATTCAGATCAGCGGCTGAAATTGTATTTACATCATTAGCGTTGCAAAACATAAATATAATTGACAAAGTGGGGATGTTTTGTGGTAAAGCAGAGAGAGAAATACTGCTTGTTGAGTTCCTACACATGTATCCCCATCTTTGCCGGAACACCAAACTTGAAAGTGACCACAAATATTATAGAGGAAAAGTAGAT
The DNA here is from genome assembly GCA_951230385.1 of Staurois parvus. Lineage (NCBI taxonomy): Eukaryota > Metazoa > Chordata > Amphibia > Anura > Ranidae > Staurois > Staurois parvus. The sequence goes on from CATNWA010021860.1 coordinate 39,101, forward strand.
TTATCTGAGGTAATTTATAAATAATTATTAATTACCAAATTTTCTTTATTAAGGAATTTGTACTTGGGACATGGGATTGGCAAGTAGATGAGAGAGTAGTGGCATCAGGCTATCACTAGCAGGAAAAACCACCAAGAAGGAAATACAAATTATTTTTAGATTTTACCTGCATTTGTTTTTTTTTTTGGGGTTTTTTTTTTTAATTGAGGGGCTGTAGCCTGAGAAATGTAGCAAGTGGGCAGAGAAAGCAATAATAAACAAAACAGAGCAGTGGCAAAAGCAAGTGGTATGGGAGGCTGTTTGTGGGGAAAAAAAAATAATATATATATATATATCTATATATTTATATATAGATATATGTATATATATATATAGAGAGAGAGAGATATCCAAAAAGAATCAATTTTAATCTCTCTAAAATTGCAGTTTCATTACATATTTAGAACAAGTTTCATTAAATGGTAATTCAGTAAATGGTAGGTCATCCTTAAAGACTGGCTACACTTAAAGCACCAACTGGAGGCAAAAGACACTGACACTCCACTAGTGCCCATGTAGATGGTGTGGAAGTGCAGCATGGCTTATGTTCAACTTATCTATTCTCTGGGGTTCAGGCAATATGCATCTGTTTCTGATGAATTATTAAAGGGTTCTTTGGAAGAAGTTGTAAAAGTAGTTTAAAGTTGAGCATTTTATGTATGGATAAATAATCCCTCTATATTTTTACTGATGTTTACAACTCAAGTATGATTGATTCTAAAAGATAATCACTGGAATTCACACCCACTCATAATTTCCTGATTAGTTTAGTATTATCCATTGTGCATAATAGATTTTTAAAGGCCTAATATTTAAGTGTCAACAAGAACTTTTCTTGCAGGGCTCCTGCAGGGGAATCTTGTCTGCCGCATATTATGCTTCTGACAAGAATACATTTTCATGCATAATAAATGATGAAGTCCTTATTGCTGCTGCCCAGTCACAGTCTGTGCACTATCAATGACACATTAATGTATATTGTACTTACATTTCACCAACTCTGTTTTTTTAAATCTAGAAATGAACGTCTTGCTGAGCTAATCAACAATTTGCTGTACTTTTGCAGGGAGCCACCTTAGATGTACTGATGCAGTTTTGGTAAAGTATCTTTACATTTCTCCTCCTCCAGCAGTTTGGTTGTAGATATATGGCCTACTAGAGCAGACAGTACAAATCTTAATTTGCTTCTAGAAACAAAGGGGTAAACTGCACTGGACACTTAGAAAATATGGAGGAAATATAGGTAATCTTCTGGTAGATGCATATGGTAACTTGCCTACTGTGTGGCTTCTCTTCCAAGGGCTTATAAAATGCAGTAGTGACATACGTAGTATAGCAGCCAGGGGCGGACTGACCATATGGAAACTCGGGCACTGCCCGAGGGCCCGGGGTCAGTAGGGGGCCCCATGAGATGCCCCTGGTACCTTTTTCATAGGCTTTTTTGAGTTTGGGCAGGGCACAGGGGCCCCATGATCCCCTATTGCCCGGGGGCCCCATGAGTTGTCAGTCCGCCCCTGATAGCAGCATTTCATCTTTCTTGTATGAGTCAAAGAGTAAACAGCATATAACAAGAGTGAAGTTTAAGAAGTTGCTGTGGAGCAATTGCTTCTTTCACACACACCCTTATCAACCCCCAGATTTGCAACTAACATCACAGCCTCCACTATTATCACCACCAGTGACAGGCACTTGGTTTTAGTACATTCCCTTGATCTAATTCTTTAATTGTTGGAGGCAGCACAGTGGTTAAGTGGTTAGTACTTCTGACTAGCAGCAGTGAGGTCATCGGCTTGAAACCCAATCCTCCTGGTACTCTGGTTTCCTCCCACATTTCAAAGACATGCTGGCAGGTTAATTGATTCCTGTCTATACTGGCCTTAGTATGTGTATGTATGGATACAAGTTAGGAACCTCATGGGCAGGAACTGATGTGAATGTAAATATATATATATATGTATATATATATATATATATATATAATATATATATATATATATATATATATATATACACACACATACACACATATATATATACAGTATATATATAATATATGTGGTGTATGTGTGTGTTGTAAAGAGCTCTGTAAATTGACAGAGCTATATAAGTACTTTTAATAATAAATAAAATGCCCAAAGTTCAACACCTCAAAACTTTGGGTATTTTTTTTACAGCTCCTCTTCTTCCTGAACTTTAACATGCTTAAATTTGGAAGATGGACTCTTGCCACTACCCTATGCCAATGTTGCTTGGCACAAAAGAACCAACATTAGACTCTACCAAAGGGAATAGTGTTTTTAACAGGGATGAGAATATGGAGAATCATTCCAATCCACAGGAAGAATGCTTCTGTTATAGGATCGGGTGGAGAGAGAGGGTGGTTGGGACTTACTTATGCTTAACTACAGTTATCATTTAAGCATTTTACACTCATAATTAAAATAAGTTAATCTTGCTCTTCTTATTGGCACTGTAGCAAACATCAAGGATGATTTCCTTGGGCACAAAACTCTACTCCAATAATTTTTCTACATGTTTACATCTGCTCAGAGAATAATACGCTATTACCATAAAGATGCAATCTTTTATTACTGTGATTATTATGATAACATTTAGGAATAGGTTATCATTGAGATTAGAAGTGGGTTCATGCTAAGGGGTAGGTTTAGATTTAGTGATTTTGAAAAAGGCACAATTCCTTAATGGCGTGCGATTTCCTAAAGAGTTACTGAATATGGAGACTTCTGCAAACTATACATAATGCTTAGGTTATTGATCCATGGAAATGTATTTATATTGGTCAGAAACAATAAAAGGATGACATTCGTCAATCACAACAGGCATAAATGATACCTGAATTTCTCACCATGGTAAAGCATTTTATGCCAAGTGGGAACACACTATTGCTTTGCAAATTTTTTTATTAGGTCCATTTGTAAGTAAGTTCTTCAGAAATGACTTAAAGCGATTCTAAAGGTTCTTTTTTTTTGTTTTGTAAAATAACAAATATGTCTATACTTACCTACTGGTTTTGCATAGAGCAGCCTGGATCCTCCTCTTCTCAGGTCTCCCGCAGGCTCTCCTGGCTCCTCCTGTCTGTTGGGTGCCCCCACAGTAAGCAGCTTACTATGGGGGCACCCTCTGCTTTGTGTGTCTATTTACACATAGAGCCGTAGCTTGCCCCCCCCCCCCCCCTCTCCTCACTGGCTGACTGGCTGTGATTGACAGCCAATGGCTTCCGCTTGCTGTCTCAGCCAATGAGGAGGCAGGGACCCGAGACAGCCACAGCTGTCATTCACATCACTGGATCGCGATGAGGCTCAGGTAAGTATTGAGGGCGCTGGGGGCACTGCTGCACACAGAAGGTTTTTTACCTTCTGGCATAGAATACATGAACATAAAAAAACTTCAGCCTTTACAAGCACTTTAATGTAAATAGCTTACAACACTGACTTACAGAAAACATAGTAAAATAAAATAATTAATTAGACTATATAGGTTTTTTAAACTGGTTTAAATTTCTTTACATATAATATATTTACATTATAATGAGAAATCATTGATTATTAAATTGATAATTGAGAGGGCCATTTGCCAATAAGATCCCGCTTGTTCAAAATGTGTGTCATGGATTGAACAATAAAATAATGCATGGAAATAATAACATCTTACACAATGAAATTACTCATCTATATTTCCATGATACAGATAAATAGATATGAGAGTTCTCCAACCACAGCCTCAATTAACCTAACCTATTCACCTGGCTAATCTCCACACATCACTTAAGTCAAAGCATGAAAACTTAAAAGGACAGACTCCCAGCAGACACAGGCTGCGTGCCAAGTTCGTGAGAGTGCAAAACAAGGGCCAAATATGGCAGCTTACACAAAAAACCATTACCATTTAAGTGTTACAGAAACATACTATCACGCATAAAGCTATCAGTATAACCCTAATTTATTCTGTATCATTTCTATATCATTTAGAAGGATATTAACTATTTAAATTCTAAATATGTGTAAAAAAATAATATAAAATTATATATTTAGTTTATTTAGAAGGACGTACAGTAGTACAAAGCATGAAGATTATCTGATTGACTGTTTTATTAGTATGTCTTCCTGTACTAGAATGAATAATGAAATTAATCTACCAACAAGGGGGTTTAAAGGAAGCTGGCGCTAGGGAAATATGTGACCTGTCATTGCTATATTTCCTTTTAGAAAATGTTATTTGTCTGGACCTTAGGCTGATCCAAAGGGTTCTCTATGTAGATCATATCCCCTTGACACAGACGTCACACAACTATGCGGCCTCACAGAACTGGGCTTTTTTCCGCGGGGCCTCATTTTTTCCGCATTTTTGCTCCCAGTACAAAGACCGGGGTGTCGCTGAGAGCCCCGGGTCCCATTTTAACGATCAGGACCCGGGACTTCTGATTCTGGATCACATGACCGATGTGATAGCCACTGATTGGCTATCACAGTGATCAGTCACTGCACGCTTGCCCACCTTTTTTTTTCTCTCTGAATGGAGGAGAGAGATACATTGTATCTCTTTGACCTAGTTCAGTGCCAGGGTTAGTGTTTGGGTCAAGGTCAGGATCGAATGTCAAGGTCAACGGTCAGAGTCAAAGGTCAGGATTTTTACATTTTTTTAAATTGGTATCAGTGGCAGTTAGTGTCAGTGTCAGTGTGTTTTAGGTTATTCGAAAAAAAAAACAAATTGTGCACTATTGTTCCTGGGCTGAAGTACAGGTACAAACAACAAATAACATACACATACTGTATGTGGTATCGCTGCAATCATCCAGAGCTGGAAAATTTATTTTGGGTTGTTGTTTGGTGGTAAATGGTATGGTAGTAACAAGAAACACAGAGCTAAACGCTGTTTAAAAAAATAATTTATTTTTTTTTTTACTATTTTTTTGGGACAGTTTTCCTTTGATGGGTGAATAATAGAAACAAATCAGGAGAAACTTTTTACCTGTTGAACAGTGTAATAGAAACAAATCAGGAGATATCCATTACCAGTCACCACCAAATGAAAGCCCAATTTGTCCTGAAAAAACCAAGGTATAATTCAACTGGATGTGCAAAGTAGTTGTGATGATATGTACGGATTTACTAACACATGTCAAAGTTGTAAAATTGTGCTTAGACATTACGATTTGTATTACCCTTAGGTGTGAAGGGGATATATATATGTATATAGCGAACTTAGTGTAGAGTTATTCACTTTAAGGTCATCACAAAGGACATGGGGGCACTTTTTATCTCTGGAGGAAAAGAGATTTACCCTCCAAATATGGAAAGGTTTTTTCACAGTAAGAGTTGTGCAAATGTGGAATAGACTCACTCAAGAATTGGTTCTGGCCAGCTCTTTATAAAAAAGAGCTGGATGCAATCCTAACATAAAATATAACAGGACGTTAACATTTATAGTTCATAACACCAGAAATTGTTGATCCAGGGAATATTTGATTGCCATAATGATAAACAAACAGAGGGAGCACCGGTCTAGTGCATTAACCTTAATCTATTGCCGCCCAGCCACTGTATTAAAATGGCGGTAGGGCGGCACGGCTGCAAAAAAGCAAGTTTTTAAAGGAGCTCCACGCTCCCGAGGTTTTCGCGGGCAGGGGGGACGCACGCACGCCCCAGCCGACCCGCAGCTGTTACCATTTGATCCCCGAGGGATCAATCATTTGGTTTCAGCCAGTGATGTCCAGCTGAAATCGCATGATTGATCCTAGTCCTATCCTGTCCTGTGTTGACATTTACATAGGACAGGATATGATGTTATTCTTCTCTGCCTTCTGTCCCAGAGAGAGGAGAAGACACAGTAAATGTGAGTACACATTCAGTTAAAAAACACTACACATTCAGTTAGAACACACCTAGGTCACATTTAACCCCCTGATCGCCCCCCCAGTTAACCCCTTCACTGCCCTGTCACCAGTGTCATTGATCACAGTGAACAGATTTTTACTGATCACTGTATCAGTGTCACTGGTGACGTCCGATATTGTTAGCATCAGTTAGCGCCCCTCCCAGATAGCGTCAGATTGCCGCTAGTACACCATTAATCACATTTGACCCCTTGATTGCCAGGAACAC
>CATNWA010021861.1:0-58093 GCA_951230385.1 Staurois parvus
AACTTCCTAAAACTTTAAACCTCTAAACTTATAACTTCCTACATTCTCCCCTATTGAATCTCTCACTTGCCTATATATCAGTCTAAAGGCGTTCCACTGCCAGCTAAATCCACGGGAGAGTTGCCTAGTCTGACGTCCGGGTGTGGTGAGATGTTTATTTGATTTGTATTAATTACTTTCTCTGTTGTGTAGAATCATAAAAATTACCGTAGTGTATTACAACAATATTGGATAGTTAGATATATGTAGTCAGATACTGTGTTACTGTTAAAAAAATTGTTTATTGCCATATTATAAATTTTTCCATATTTCATAATTTATTGAATATTAATAACCAGAGTATCATATATCAAGGGCTTACTTCTTGCAAGCCTATGGCCACGGCATGTAAGAATATAACCTTTGAGATATTCGAAATTATTAATTATTAATAAATTTAATAAATATCGTATCATTTAAATTTGTGATTGATGTAATTAGTTAGAGACATTATTAGTGTGTCTTACATTGGTAGGATATATTTTTGATTGTGTGTACCAATATTCATTTATCACCAGTCTTTTGTGTTTTTGTGTTAATATATATATAATTTTTGTACATAAATAAATTTTTATATTTATCTATTATAAGGCAAATTTTGTGTGTATGGTACGAAATCATATTGGCTAAAAGAATTCAAGGTATAATAATAAGTGGTGATCAAATTATCAAGGTGTCCAAATTATTGGTTTACTAAATATTTGCCGTATTTTAACGGCTGGAGGCACTGTAATATTTCATCTAAGGGAAAGGGACACGCCCTTTATAAATAATATATATATCCTTACATAAACCACCACAACACTCTGTCATAACTTGGTCTGGAGCATGGTTCTGTACATATTCCTGAGTTCTTTGCACTGAATCATGAGTTGCTATTTCCCCAAGATCCCCTTCTGAACCAATCACAGTTCCGTGGCTTCTGCTGCTGCCCTTTGAGTTTGCAACACATGCTTACTAGCTTCTAGCTCTGCTCTCTGCTTCACGGAGTTGGCTTATAACTCTGCTTTCTGCCTCATCAAGCCAGTTTTTTTTTGAGTGTATAAGGGTTCTGCACACGCTGCTTCAACCTTTGCTCTCACTCTGAGGCCTGCAGAACTGACTGATGATCTTCTGGATCACACTGAATATCTGGAGCCAGACATGTGAGACATGGTATCTGCAGTTTGATGCCGAATGTCCACACTCCTATCTGCAGGACTTTTTTTCTGAAAGAAAAGGTGCAAGAACTCACCCCCCTTTGGACACGCCTATTCCTGCCCCCTACCTACCCCCTAGGACCGCCCCCTTTAGAGAACAGGGAACCAAGTATAATTTTGAGACAATACAAGTAATTTGTATGGAATTTGTTAATAAAAAGCAATGTAGTAAAATGTACAAAACTATAGAAATATCAAGCACATAACAAAGTAAGCTCAGAGGCACTTCCAGCCCATATCCAGCAAGAGACAGCCCCCATATCCAGAAAGAGACTGTCCCCATATCCAGCAAGAGACAGTCCCAATATCCAGTAAGACACATTCCCAATATCCAGCAAGAGACAGCCCCCGTATCTAGCAAGAGACAGCCCCATATCTAGCATGAGACAGTCCAATATCTAGCAAGAGACATACCCAATATCTGTCAAGAGACAGCCCAATATTCAGGCAGCAGCAGTGACAGCCAGACAGCCACTATATCCATCCAGCAGCAACACTGACAAGTAAACAATAACAAAAGCAATGTACTTAGTCTCAGCCAGGCAGTGAGCAGTCAGGGGTCTCAGGACAGAATAAGACGTTGCATGGCAGCTCTTCTTCACAGCTGCCACTGGCACCATGAAAGGAACATCCAGTCTGCTACAGGGAGGGTCGGAGTGCAGCAGATATCACTCCGCCTCACACTCTCTTAAAACTGCAGCCAGAACTATAGGAACTGTGTCAGTTTATGCGACCACCAGCTTACTTTGCAGGCCGGCTGCAGTATTAAACATATTGTAAAAAAAATAAAAGTTCTGCTCCCTAGCGCCGTTCCGGCTTGTTCCAGCAGGAAAAAGCCCTGCCTATCTGGATCCATGATGTATGAATTTATGAATTATGAATTAATTTTTTTTACTGTCCCAAATACAGTTTTTGCGTGGATTCTTTCACTTTCAAATTAAGCTCCTTTTATATATATTTTTTTACTGTGAAGCTTCTCTATTTTTATCTGTATACAGATGCCTTTTTACTGTCAAGTTCCTCTGTGTTTGCCTGTATACAGTTGCCTTTTTACTGTGCTCCTCTGTCTACACCTGTATACAGATGCCTTTTTTACTGTGAAGCTCCTCTGTCTTTGCCTTTTTACTGTGAATCCCCCTTGTCTTCGCCTGTATACAGATGCCTGTTTACTGTGAGGTTCCTCTGTCTTTGCCTGTTTACAGAGGCCTTTTTACTGTGAATACCCCTTGTTTTTGCCTGTATACAGATGCCTGTTTACTGTGAAGTTCCTCTGTCTTTGCCTGTTTACAGAGGCCTTTTTACTGTGAATACCCCTTGTTTTCGCCTGTATACAGATGCCTGTTTACTCTGAAGTTCCTCTGTCTTCGCCTGTATATAGATGCCTTTTTACTGTGAATCCCCCTTGTCTTCACCTGTATACAGATGCCTGTTTACTGTGAAGTTCCTCTGTCTTCGCCTGTATACAGATGCCTTTTTACTGTGAAGCTTTTTTTATCTTCATCTGTATACAGATGCTTTTTTACTATGCTGTCCTACTAACAGTTAGCCAACAGCTAGCTAACAAAACTAACAGAAGCAGCAATATGTTTCATTTCAAAACTGAATTTACTTCTGTGATTAATTCTATAAAACTACAATACAATCACATAAACTGAAATTACAATATGTTTGTTCACATGTCTCTCACAAATGCATACAATGAATACATTTCTTGAAAACAGCTACCTACAATCACATTGAATACATTGAAATGCAATCTAGTTATGTATGTGACAAACACAATGAAAGAACTTACAGGTGTATGTGTATCAAAGAGAGAATGAAAATCTTCACTGGTGTTCCTCTAGAAGCTGAAATGGCTGCAATGGTTTATGCAAATTTTTTTTTTAAAGAACACTTTCTGTTAAGGGTGCAATAATAAAAACAGGTGCAGTTGCAGTGAATGCCCAATAAATGGCTCCCTAATCAACACAATGATGATTGACAATATGCAGAACATTGGGCGTGCCTGTAAATAGTGACAAACCTCAGTACCCAAAATTGTCTATAGGTGACACTTTAAAAGCTTTTCAAGTCCTCATGTTAGAGATAACTGTGAATAATTGTGCGAGAATTATTGCTCTCTGTCAGGTGTGACAATATATAACATGTAGTTATATCGCTTCTCGGCCTTTTGGCTAAGATCAAGTGTAGTATCTGTTCTTATCAGTGTCCAGTGGGGGTGCTCCCGGCCATTCTAGCTTTGCGGGGATGGCTGTTGTATAGTACCCTCACTGGTATGATGGGGGTCCGGAAGGCTAGATCGGAGGGACAGAAACCAGGGAGCGCCATGATTCGTTCTGGGGCCTTGGGAGTAATTCCTCTGGGAAAGCTGGAAAGACCCAGTACCTCCTGATTTGGACGGATCTACCTCGGTCTGGCCAGAGGCTGGGAAGGCAGAAAGTCCGCAAACTCAGTGCCCCCTGAGGAAGACGCTCTCAGGGGTGCCACTAGTAACACCTGGGTGTGGGACCCCACAGTGTGAAGATGGCACATGGTCACTGTTTTTCAATCTTTTTGCACAGCGCCCTAAGGACCAGGCTTTTTGGCTAAGTCCAGGGCAATTTTTGCTACGGGCCTCAGGGCCTGGTCTGTGCACAATTTGGCACGGTACCACTTTTTTATTTTCTATTTATTTAATTCATTCACCTCCCACGTTTGTCACTTTTCTGTTACTTATGTGTGTGTTTTTCACGGATGGAGGGTGTGGGTCCTCGGGCCTACCCTGAAGTCTAGGGGGAGGATGTGTGGCCTTTTGGTTCCTTCCTCCCCTGATCCCTAGGGGGTTTTCTCTTCGGGAGAACCCCCTGACCTAGTACTGGATGTCCGGCTTCGGCTGGGCATAAGGAACGGTGGTCCACCAGGCCTTTTGGCCAGGAGGACCAAATGGGAAGCTTGTCCCTGTCAGGAGCTTCGTGCCCCGGGGGATCAGGGTAACGGTTCAACCCCTTCGGGGGTAGGACAAACACACCCCTAAGTGCACTTTTTCGTGTGGTGTTCGCACTTGCACTTTTTTTGTGATCACTTACGGGTTTTTTGTTGTAGTTTGCACGTTTGCGGACTTAAAAAAAAAAAAAAAAAATATATAACATGTAGTGCCCCCGATGTCCACAAGAAAAATAGTGGAGACTGTTAACATAGCAGGGGAGTGGGATTGGGGAGACTCTTCCATGGGTTGGTGCAGCTGCCCGATCGCTTCCTTCTGAAAGCCTTCAGTGGGTGACTTATACTCATTCACGAACGATGTTAGAACGTTATTACAAGTGCTTAATGATTTTGGCACACACTCTTGGACAATAATAGAAACTGTCACGCATCATTTCTGCCATGGCTGGAGCACATAAAAGGGCTTTGTTAATATGACATACAGAAAACATGTTGATGTTTTACATAAAAATTTGCATACTTACTATTGAAGATCCTCCAGTGTAACTTCTATGTGTATTTGCAATCCAGCGCAAGTAATCCTGGGCAGCAAACTGAAACAGATTTGCACAGGTCTGTCACATATTTATCACTGGAGATGAGACAGATTTTAAAACAGACACACAATTAAGTCTCTTTATTCTTTATTACAAGATTATAAATTTTTTTTGTATGCAAATGAGACATACAAAAAATTATAATTCAACCGCATCCATCACCCTACCTCAGACAACATTGTATGTCCCCATTAAAAAGTTAGACAACATAGGCCACTAAAGTGGGATTATATGGCTGGATTGTGAAAAACCCACTAATCCAACCATCTCCTGATGGAAACCCTATGAGCTAACACTAATAGAAGAAAACAATGGGAGCGAACCTAATTGAACTCTGGTGCATGTAAATAAACAGTCTAACACACATCCGGAAGGGCTGTAGTCTGTATGGATCCGAATGAGTTGCAGCAATAGTTCCATTGCTAAAAGGCAACAGTAGAGTCCATATACATGGATCCCTAGACAGACTGTCACAATCTAACGGTAGCTCTATGGATCCACAGTCTGGGATTCCCCAGGGCGCGGAGTCTAAGCCCCAGTCTGCTTGTTCACCAGAGCCCCTGATGGTGGGGATGGACTTGGAGCAGGCTGAAACCAGGTCGCGGCCCCCGGATACACCCAAACTGTAGTAGAGAGGACCGCTAGTGGAACGTAGCTGGGTAAGAGCCTGACGTGAAGAGGCAGGGAAGACCTGAGCGGTAAACGGATAGATCCGTGCAGGATGGATGGATGCGAACACACCGTGAAGCAAGTAGTGGAGTCAGACAGGTCGGGTCGGTAACTGTGAAGGCAGAAACGGAATCAGAGCAGCAGACAAAGGATAGTCGGGTCACAGGCCAAGTTCAGCAACAGGAGGTCAGACAATCAGGAGCAAGCAGAAGAGTGGTCTAGAGGTAAGCCAGGGGTCAGGGCAGGAGACGGTCAGCAGTAATCAGGAGCAGGCTGGGTTTGGCAACAAAGGTACACACAGGATCAGGACACAAGCAGAGGATAAAGACCATACGGCAACTTGGACATTGCAATGGCCAGTTTTAAATAGCCCGCCAAGCGCCAGCAGGCACGCCTGGGTCCTAGTGCCTGCCTGGCGCCGTCATTGGTGACAGGCGCGCTTGAGTCCTAGTGCCCGCCTGCCTGTGAGCCTTGTCGGGATCCTACGCATGCGCAGATTTGTGCGCCGCGGCGATCTTCTCGTTCCCTGACACAGACAGCCTGTCTTCCAGTGCTGTACTCCGTAGCTGCATATCAGTACTTCCGTACATACTGTGAATCCTTACCTGACAGCTCACATCTGCCATATAGACAGTCCTGTGTAACACCAAAGGTTCATTTGATGCGGCCAGTGCCAAAAGGTCAAGTCATGCAGAGAGGCTTGCAACCAAATGGATGATAGAAAGCACAAGGGGTAAGCAGTAATGCAAAGCAAGTCTAGCACAGTTCGCAGGTCTTGTGGTTGTGGGTATAGGTGAGTTATGGAGATGTTACACAGGCAGTCAAATGCAATTACTCACCTGCATGGCTGTGCATTGGATGTTGTATACTGACTCACCCACTCTCAAACAAGATCGCATACCCCTCAGTTGCTGTTGCTGTGCTCTAACGGCAAATATCCAATCGCATTATCTCTTAAACCGACATGTCATGCCATATACCATGGTGGTGTGCCTTTGGCCACACTGCTTGCACTCTCTGACTACATGGGCCATTGCCCAAAGACCACTCAGCTTCTGTCTGTGCAGTACGCACGTGATCCTCCCATCATCAGCTGGTTACTCCCATGGGTGCTGTAGCCATCCGTGACGTCAGAGGGAGGAATTTATGAATGAAGCTGCCTAATTTTCAATCTGTCAATCTGTTTCTGTTTAGCATTGCCTAGCTGTGAGATAGACTTGATAATTACTGTATCTCTCACCAGTTTAAAGTACAAAAAATGGCCACTGCCCCAGTCTATAACTGGCCTTCACAACAAAGAGTACATGGAGGGGCGATGCATTTCAAACAACAAAAAATAGAAATTCCCAACTTTAACTTGCCAGCCAGCAATTAAATACATGTGCCTCTACTATGGGGGCTCTTAAAATTGGAGAGTTAGGAGCTAAAGAATACTGGGGTGCCGTGACGAGGCTCTGTAGCTTATGCATGTATTTGCAAATGTGTGCTAACTAAACCCCTGTTTTTAACGCATACTGTTAGACAGGTTAATTTGGTTTGTTTGCAAGCTGGCTGGCAAGTTAGAGCTGGGAATTTCTCTTTTTTGTTGTTTGACATGCGTCGCTCTTCCATGTGCTCCTTGCTGTGAAGGCCAGTTATAGACTGGGACAGTGGTCAATTTTTGTACTGTTGAATAGTTGATCGGGGGGCGCCCTGGACACCTTAGGTGCCATTGTGCTACATGCTGGGTGTCCAGTGCGCTCCTGTACCTTTAAAAAGGGGTGGGCTCCCTCAGGCCATCTGTCTTGGTCTATCCAATAAATACATGTGCCTCTACTATGAGGGCTCTTAAAATCGGAGAGTCAGGAACTACAGAATACTGGGGTGCCATGACAAGGCTCTGTAGCTTATGCATGTATTTGCAAATGTGTTCTAACTAAACCCCTGTTTTTAACACATATTAGACAGGTTAATTCGGTTTGTTTGCAGGCTGGCAAGTTAGAGCTGGGAATTTCTCTTTTTTTGTTGTTTGACATGGATTGCCCTTCCATGTGCTCCTTGCTGTGAAGGCCAGTTATAGACTGGGGCAGTAGCCATTTTTTGTACTGTTGAATTGTTGGTCAAGGGGGCACACTGGACACCTTAGCTGCCATTGTGCTATATGCTGGGTGCCCAGTGCGCTCCTGTACCTTTAAAGAGGGGTGGGCTCCCTCATTTCCATCTGCCTGGTCTATCCATTAAATACATGTGCCTCTACTATAGGGACTCCTAAAATTGTTAGTGTGTGTAGTGTGTGGTGTGGTAGCTAAACCCCTGTTTTTAACACATACTGTTAGGCTCATTCACTTTGTTTGCAGGCTGGCTGGCAAGTTAGAGCTGGGAATTTCTCTTTTTTGTTGTTTGATGTTCACCAGTTTAAAGCCTGTCTCCGAGCAAGTTTTTGGTTTTTTGTCTCTAAACCTTCCCCACCCTTCAGGAGAATTCCCCCTTCATTTTTGAATACTGTCATTACTTCTTAGGAAAATAAAAGTCTTCTTTGAAATCAATGTGATATATTTACTTGACTTTAAGATCTTTCTCATCTTCTAGCCATCCAGGAGAAGTGTTCAGGGCACCCTATGTCATAAGGGCTAGCTGCGGCAAGCCTGTACACTTTAATAGCAGGTCACCAGCAGCCACAGCTGTCCATGGTTATTCACATAACCAGTGACTACCTGCTGTGATCACTGCTGCGTGCATTTCAGCAAAGCAGAAGTCCCACCCAACTCATTTTGTCACTAGTGTGCAATGTCTACAGGTAGCTCACGTCCACTTCGCCTGGAACACATGCTGGAGCGTAAAGCGGTGTTCCCTGAAATGGTAACTAGTACTACACTATATGACTGCAATATTTGTCCACATTGTCAGTGCACACAATTACTTTTTAATGTGAGTACATTTTAAAAAACGGGAAACATTATGAGAGTTTTAACTTGCCATGGTCTGCTTGATGTACTAAATCCCTTCTGGTATGATGGATAAGTGAAGCGATCTTAAAGGGGCCGAGCACCTGCAAAGAGGACCTGGACAACTGGAGTTGGTGTTCCCACATGGTACATTTCATACCAGGAAGTGCTTATTGACTTTCTTGTGCAGACAGGAAGTCATAAAGCATCTGGTGAGTGCAGTGTGTGGTGGAGAATTTCGTAGATGCACTGGGTGATTGGTTTGTTCACATACGGTGGATTCACATGGAATTGTATTGATAATTTCTTTATTAAAGCACCTTTTTTGATGGGAAGAGCACTATTGTATTGGACTTTTTTTTAATTGTTTCTCATTTAAACACTTGACCTCCAGAGGATTTACCTCCCTTCCTGACCAGGCCATTTTTTGCGATTCGGCGCTGCATTATTTAAATGACAATTGCGTGGTCATGCAACGCTGTACATAAATGACATTTATGTCATTTTTTTTTCCCACAAATAGAGCTTTCTTTGGGTGGTATTTGATCACCTCTGTGTTTTTTTTATTTTTTTAAACAAAAAAAGACTGACAATTTAAAAAAATATATATATTTTTGACTTTTTGCTATAAAACATATCCAATAAAAAAATTTAAAAAATCAAATTTTGTCATAAATTTAGGCCAAAATGTATTCTGCTACATGTCTTTGCTGAAAAAAATCCCAATACCTGTAAATTAATTGGTTTATTTGAAAGTTATAGTGTCTACATATGGCAGTATATATACTGGAGTTCTCCTTTACATCAGGTGTCCCTATCAAAGTACCCCTTTCCATCATATCTCCCCATCAGCGTGCTCCTTTACATGGTGTGTGCCCATCAGAGTGCCCATTTCCACAATATGCTCCCATCAGAGTGCCCCCTTAACATAAAATGCCCATCAGCGTGCCCCTTGTTTTATGCTAAGAGGCACGCTGATGGACACTTTATGTTAGGGGGCAAGCTGATGAACATACAGTATTTTAAATTAAGGGGCACACTGATGACCACGTTTTTTGTTGTGCCCATCAGCGTGCCCCTTAACATAAAATGTGCCCATCAGCGTAACCCTTAACATAAAGTGTCCATCAGTGTGCCCCTTAACAGAAAAAAATGTGTCCATCAGTGTGCCCCTTAACATAAAGTGTCCATCAGTGTGTCCCTTAACTTAAAGTGTTCATCAGCGTGCCCCTGTGATTCTCTGAAGTACACACATTTCGTACCTTGAGGGCAAGCAGGGAGCTAGAGACAGCAGAGGTAGCAGGCTGCAGGGGGTGGGAGCTGCACCGAGAGCTTTGCTGAAGGTAGCGGGATGAGGCACGGTGCACATGTGACTATAGCTTGCGGGCAGGCAGGGAAAAAGCATCAGGAGCCGGGAGAGATAGCAACCAGCAGGGGGCAGGGCACACACATGACAACATTGGTTGCTGGTACACTGGCTGCTGAACGGCGGGGATCTGGCATTTTAGACTGGTGGGCTGACAGTCCGGACAGGAGAGTTGCTCAGTCCGTGGTTGGACCGCGGTCCCGCTGTTTAATGACTGCTGCCCTACGGCATTCCCTGCAATTAGCTATGGGCTGGAAGATCCATTGATTGTCTGCATCCTGAAACAATCATTCATAGGTAATCTCTCCATGAGAAAACTAGAGGCCACGAATAGTTGCGGGAGGCTGTTAGCCTCCCGTTGTTTTCAATGGGCTTTTAGCCTGTAGCTAAACACAGGGAACTGATGCTGGGTCTCCCGCATCCAGTCCCAATTGAATGGAGCCTAAGACTGTCCAGAAATTTTTAGAATCAAACATCTTCTCCTTAGAAACATCCAAATATTAATAAACATTGTTGTTAATTATTTTAGGTTGGGAACACATAAACATAAACTGGGGATTCTTAAATTTGGCTACAAAAGTGGAAATACCCCTTTTAAAGAGACACTGGCTTTGTTGCCAAAAAAGAAAACAAACAGTACCCCTTGAATGCTACATTGAGATTTTTATTTTGGTGAGATGATGACATCCTTCTTGTTTGCTCTAAAGGGATGTCATCAATCCACTAGTTGTATTTGAAATTAGAAATAAATTTCCTATCATGCTTCAGTGATTTTGGGCAGTCAGGAGCAAACTTGATGAAGACTGAAAAATAATGCTGTGTACTGATTAACTGTCAAAGATTCTATTCATATTAAGAGAAATTAGACAGAACAGTATAATCAAAATTCCTGCGGTCTGCTCAGCTTCTGCAAGCTCACAATAGCCTTCAGCTGTGGTACATAGGAGAGGTGATCATCTGGCATTCAGCAGCACTGACTACATAACTTTATACTTATACTGTTTTTTAACTTTTTTTGCATTTTCAGTGCTGATTTTCTACTAGAAAATAAAATATTTGTGCAATTTTCTGACTTGTTTGACCTTTTAGCATATACTTAAAAATTATTTTTACATTTAGGCCTCCTGCCCACAGGCATATTAAAATATTCCAATCTTCACTTGATCTTTCTGCTGGAAGAAAAATCCAGCTTAAAAAAAATTCTAGTTTTGCTACCTAATTACATGAGGTAATTCACACCTAAATGTGTATGGTGTTTAAAAGTCTTTCTTTTGGGTAGAAAACTAATCCAGTAAGCTACTCTCCAAATGCAAGATTTTGGCATTTTTATGCTCCTAAATGCTGCTCTAAATTACGAATCTTAAGACTACAATGTACATAGACACACTGAATAATATAGAGACATGAAATATCTAAAAACATTGAAGCCTTAGACATAGGTGTCTTTTAAAAAAAAAATCATTAACATACATGGTGCTAGGTAATTGATAACCTTATTATTGTCACAAAATGGTTACCTGTTGGCAAGTCACAAGTGGCTAATGTTTTAGAATGTTTTGTCTTTCCCGAAGGGGTGTAAAGGAATGACACTACATGTCATCCTAAAATGAGGAAAAAGTCTCTTGTTATTTTCAATTTGTGATGAAAATTATAACATGTAAGTAAATTCTAATTAAGGAGGTTCTGATATGCTTCAAATTGTTGTAAATGAATTTCATGCTATCTACTTTGAAAGAAACACTATATTGCCAAAAGTATTGGGACGCCTGCCTTTACACACACATAACACTTTAATGGCATCCCAGTCTTAGTCCGTAGGGATCAATATTGAGTTGGCCCACCCTTTGCAGCTACAGTTGCAAGAAAAGGTATGTGAACCCCTTGGGATTACATGGAGTTTTGCATGAATTGGGCATAAAATGTGCTCTGAAAGTCACAACAATAGAAAAAGTATGTGAACCCCTTGGGATTACGTGGAGTTTTGCATGAATTGGGCATAAAATGTACTCTGAACGTCATCTAAGTCACAACAATAGAAGGGCACAGTCTGCTGAACATAATACTACACAAACATTAAATGTTGCCATGGTTTAATTGCACATAGCATGTAAACATTCATAGTGCAGGGAGGAAAAAGTATGTGAGGCCCTAGCTTAATGACTTCTCCCAGAGCTAACTGGAGCCAGGAGTGAGGCAACCTTGACTCCAATCAGTGTGATGATATTGGATGTGTTGCTGACAGCTGTCCTGCCCTTACACACACACCTGTTTTGGGTTTACTAGTTTCAAGAAGCACTGTCTGATGTGAACCATGCCTCGCAGAAAAGAGCTCTCAGAAGACCTACGATCAAGAATTGTTGACTTGCATGAAGCTGGAAAGGGTTAGAAAAGTATCTCCAAAAGCCTTGATGTTCATGTGTCCACGGTAAAACAGACTGTCTACAAATGAAGAAAGTTTAGCACTGTTGCTACTCTCCCTAGGCGTCCTGTAAAAATGACTGCAAGAGCACAGCGCAGAATGCTGCATGAGGTAAAGAAGAATCCCAGAGTGTCAGCTAAAGACCTACAGAAATCTCTGGCACACGCTAACATTTTTGTTGACACATCTACAATATGGAAAACATTAAACAAGAAAGGAGTACATGGGAAGACACCACGGAGGAAGCCATTGCTGTCCAAAAAGAATATTGCAGCACTACTGGCAAATAATATACTGTGGACAGATGAAACCAAGATTGAGTTGTTTGGGAAGAACACACAACACTATGTGTGGAGAAAAAAAAGGCACAGCACACCAACATCAAAACCTCATCCCCACTGTAAAACATGGCGGAGGAAGCATCATGGTTTGGGGCTGCTTTGCTGCCTCAGGGCCTGGACGGATTGTTGTCATTGATGGAAAAATGAATTCCAGAGTTTATCAAGACATTTTGCAGGAAAACGTACGACCATCTGTCCGCCAACTGAAGCTCCGCAGAGGATGGGTGATGCAACAGGACAATGACCCAAAGCGTACAAGTAATTCAACAAAACAATGGCTGCAACAGCACAGAATACGCCTTCTGGAGTCGCCCAGTCAGAGTCCTGACCTCAACCCAATTGAAATGCTGTGGCATGACCTTAAGAGAGCGATTCACACCAGACATCCCAAGAATATTGCTACACTGAAACAGTTTTGTGAAGAGGAGTGGTCCAAAATTACTCGAGATCGTTGTGCAGGTCTGATCTGCAACTACAGGAAACGTTTGGTTGAGGTTATTGCTGCCAAAGGAGGGTCAACCAGTTTTTAAGTCCAAAGGTTAACATACTTTTTCCTCCCTGCACTGTGAATGTTTACATGTTATGTGCAATTAAACCATGGCAACATCTAATGTTTGTGTAGTATTATGTTCAGCAGACTGTGTTCTTCTATTGTGACTTAGATGACGTTCAGAGTACATTTTATGCCCAATTCATGCAAAACTCCACGTAATCCCAGGGGGTTCACATACTTTTTCTTGCAACTATATAACAGCTTCATCTCTTCCAGGCTGTACACAAGATTTAGGAGTGTTTCTATGGGAATGTTTGACCATTCTTCCAGAAGTATGTTTGTGAAGTCAGGCACTGATGTCGGACGAGAAGGTCTGGCTCGCAGTCTCCGCTCTAATTCCTCCCAAAGGTGTTCTATCGGGTTGAGGTCAGGACTTAGGTGCAGGCCAGTCAAGTTCCTCCACCCCAAACTCGCCCATCCATGTCTTTATGGGTCCTGCTTTGTGCACTTGTGCACAGTCATGTTGGAAAAGGAAGGAGCCATCCCCAAACTGTTGGGAGCATGAAATTGTCCAAAATGTCTGCTGATGCCTTAAGAGTTCCCTTCACTGGAACTAAGGAGCTAAGCCTAACCCCTGAAAAACAACCCCATACCATAATCCCCTCCACCAAACTTTACACTTGGCACAATGCAGTCAGGCAAGTACTATTTTCCTGGCAACCGCCAAAACCAGAACATCTATTGGATTGCCAGACAGAGGTGCATGACTCATCAATTCAAAGAAAACACATCACTACTATAGAGTCCAGTGGCATCATGCTTTACACCACTGCATGCAACACTTTGCATTGCACTTGGTGATGTAAGGCTTGGATGCAGCTGCTCAACCAATGGAAACCCATTCCATGAAGCTCTCTACACACTGTACACACTGCCACACAAAGTTTGGAGGTAGGTTTAGCTATAGACTCTGTAGACAGTTAATGACTCCTGCACACTGTGCGCTTCAGCATGCGCTGACACCGCTCTGTCATTTTACATGGCCTACCACTTTGTGACTGAGTTGCTGTTGTTCCCAGTTGCTTCTACTTTGTTATAATACCCCTAACAGTTGAGTAGCAAGGAAATTTCACAGATGGACTTATTGCACAATTGGCAAGTTATCACGGTACCATGCTTGTATTCACTGAGCTCCTGAGAGCGACCCATTCTTTCACAAATGTTCGTAGAAGCAGTCTGCATGCCTAGGTGCTTGATTTTATACACCTGTGGTCATGGAGGTGATTGGAACACACAAATCCAATACTTTTGGCAATATAGTGTATCTTCACCTTTAGTGAAGTTGTTCCCCAACCACCTGAGTGCAGCCCACCTGGGATAATACGAAGGTGAGTCATTAGTTATCTGCACTTTTGCTATAATAATCTTTAGGTTAGCTGTACTGATTTCTGGGATTGAATATCTTTATTGAATCTTTGACCTACAGTCAGGTCCATAAATATTGGGACATCGACATAATTCTAACATTTTTGGCTCTATACACCACCACAATGGATTTGAAATGAAACGAACAAGATGTGCTTTAACTGCAGACTGTCAGCTTTAATTTGAGGGTATTTACATCCAAATTAGGTGAACGGTATAGGAATTACAACAGTTTGCATATGTGCCTCCCACTTCTTGAGGGACCAAAAGTAATGGGACAGAATAATAATCATAAATCAAACTTTCACTTTTTAATACTTGGTTGCAAATCCTTTGCAGTCAATTACAACCTGAAGTCTGGAACGCATAGACATCACCAGACGCTGGGTTTCATCCCTGGTGATGCTCTGCCAGGCCTCTACTGCAACTGTCTTCAGTTCCTGCTTGTTCTTGGGGCATTTTCCCTTCAGTTTTGTCTTCAGCAAGGGAAATGCATGCTCAATCGGATTCAGGTCAGGTGATTGACTTGGCCATTGCATAACATTTCACTTCTTTCCCTTAAAAAACTCTTTGGTTGCTTTTTCAGTATGCTTTGGGTCATTGTCCATCTGCACTGTGAAGCGGCGTCCAATGAGTTCTGAAGCATTTGGCTGAATATGAGCAGATAATATTGCCTGAAGCACTTCAGAATTCATCCTGCTGCTTTTGTCAGCAGTCACATCATCAATAAATACAAGAGAACCAGTTCCATTGGCAGCCATACATGCCCACGCCATGACACTACCACCCCCATGCTTCACTGATGAGGTGGTATGCTTAGGATCATGAGCAGTTCCTTTCCTTCTCCATACTCTTCTCTTCCCATCACTCTGGTACAAGTTGATCTTGGTCTCATTTGTCCATAGGATGTTGTTCCAGAACTGTGAAGGCTTTTTTAGATGTCGTTTGGCAAACTCTAATCTGGCCTTCCTGTTTTTGAGGCTCACCAATGGTTTACATCTTGTGGTGAACCCTCTGTATTCACTCTGGTGAGTCTTCTCTTGATTGTTGACTTTGACACACATACACCTACCGCCTGGAGGGTGTTCTTGATCTGGCCAACTGTTGTGAAGGGTGTTTTCTTCACCAGGGAAAGAATTCTTCGGTCATCCACCACAGTTGTTTTCCATGGTCTTCCGGGTCTTTTGGTGTTGCTGAGCTCACCGGTGCGTTCCTTCTTTTTAAGAATGTTCCAAACAGTTGTTTTAGCCACGCCTAATGTTTTTGCTATCTCTCTGATGGGATTGTTTTGTTTTTTCAGCCTAATGATGGCTTGCTTCACTGATAGTGACAGCTCTTTGGATTTCATATTGAGAGTTGACAGCAACAGATTCCAAATGCAAATAGCACACTTGAAATGAACTCTGGACCTTTTATCTGCTCATTGTAATTGGGATAATGAGGGAATAATACACCCCTGGCCATGGAACAGCTGAGAAGCCAATTGTCCCATTACTTTTGGTCCCTTAACAAGTGGGAGGCACATATGCAAACTGTTGTAATTCCTACACCGTTCACCTGATTTGGATGTAAATACCCTCAAATTAAAGCTGACAGTCTGCAGTTAAAGCACATTTTGTTTGTTTCATTTCAAATCCATTGTTTGTGGTGTCAAATAGAGCCAAAAATGTTAGAATTGGTGTCGATGTCCCAATATTTATGGACCTGACTGTACATCACCTGTTGCACAGTAAACATGTTACGCCACTCTCCATTTGCGCTAAAGACGAACAGTGAGCAATGATCTGTTTTTTTGTGACCGGAAGGTTTGCCAGGAGTTGTGAATTGTGTCGATGTCCCAATATTTATGGACCTGACTGTACATCACCTGTTGCACAGTAAACATGCCCACGCCACTCTCCATTTGCGCTAAAGACGAACAGTGAGCAATGATCTGTTTTTTTGTGACCGGAAGGTTTGCCAGGAGTCGAAAGTCATCAGAGACTTTCATCATGAGGATAGTATTTTACCATGGCAAAGTGTATACGAATGGATCAAGAAGTTTAAAATTGGTTGGATGTGCATTAAGCATGCAGGAGCATGACACCCATCTACATCCACTACTGATGACAACATTGAGCAAGTCATGATTTTTACAAACCAACAAGTGACCATCAATGAAGTGGCAAATCATTTCCAAATTAGTCCTGGTTCTGCATATGAAATTATCCATAATTGGCTTTACTTTCATAAGATTTGTGCAAGATGAGTACCAAAACAGCTCACCAAAGAGCAAAAGCACAATTGTGTAGCCATCTGTCAACGCTTACTGGACT
Organism: Staurois parvus; assembly: GCA_951230385.1. NCBI lineage: Eukaryota > Metazoa > Chordata > Amphibia > Anura > Ranidae > Staurois > Staurois parvus. Next base: position 16,712 of record CATNWA010021861.1, read on the forward strand.
GCTATGCTAACGAAGTTGAAGCTTTTCAGAAAAAAATAGTCCTTGAAAATGAAATGCTCATACATCATTTTGAACCAGAAAGCAAACACCAGAGTTAGGAATGGAAACTTGGACGTGCCATATTGCAGAAATTCAAAACTCAACCCTCTGCAGAAAAAGCGATGCTGACAGTTTTTTGGGACTCACAAGGGTCAATAACTGCAACATTATTTGGAGAAGGATTCAACAGTAAACAGTGCATGTTACAGTGAGATACTATGCGACAAGATGAAGTCTGCAATTCGAACCAAACACCAAGGTCCATTATCGAAAGGTGTTTTGTTGTTGCAAGACAATGCATGACCACATATTGCTGTCCATACTGTTCAAACAGTTCAAGAACTGAGTTTTAAGGTATTGGAGCATCCTGCATTTAATCCAGATCCCACTCCCTTGGATTACTCTTTGGTCCACTTAAAGATGTCTCAAGAGATTGTTGATTTGCCACAGACCAGCACTTTTTCCAAGGGTATATACAGAATGATGGAACTCATGCATTGAAAAGAAAGGGGACTATGCTGAAAAATTATGTAACTCTACGTTTTCTAGTTTTGTTCTTATAAATTATAGAAATAGAATGCAGATAATTACTGACACTCTCGTACTTGCCCTCACCCATGATCAAGCTATGCTTCCTCCAACAGGTCCTAAAAGTCAATATTTAGCTTGAAATTAGAGGCAACATAGTTTACTTGTGCATAGATTTAGTTTTTTTTATCCTGGCAGTGTATACTGTATAGAATCTCTGGTTGCCAAAAGTCCAGAGTGCTTGATTTTGTAAGACAGCGATTCCCATATTTGTCAGAGGTACTTTGCAAATAACATTATAGAAAGAGATTTATAGAAAGAGATTTATTTACATTACCGTACTGCTCTGCTGCAGTCATATGAATCATTTAATGCAGAAAGGTGTGAGCCTGAAGGAGGGACACTGTACAGAATGCCTGGCTAGAATATTCAAACGCTGTCTTGAAAATAAATGTTTTATACCATTGTGACATAAAATTCAATTTTAAGAAGATAAAAGAGAAACCACTATCATACAGCAGGGTTATGGTATATTTTAATATTTTTTAAGTTGCATTTTATTTGGAAACATTAGCAATTTACAAATAACCAAACAAGTAAATGCATTTCCTGCAATTTATCTGAACATAACATGATGTAAATATGAAAGCTACTTTGTTGCCTTTTTTAAAACATTATATAAAAGTCTTCCTGCACAGCAAGCAACCTGTGCTGCTAACTGCACCACCAGTCTCTGGATTAAAAAGATGTTAGCATCCAGCACACTAAACCTGGGTTCAAATATATGCAGGCCTGTTTTGACAGCACAATTTCAGCCCTGTCTGGTGTGACTTTGTTCAGTAGTTTAGGAGTGATTCTAAAGCAGCGTGTCATATTGGAAACCACACCTGAACTGGGCTAAAAATAGTACCTGATTCTTTTTTAAATTGCACTTCGGCTGGCCTTCACATATGTGAACCTGCTCCATTGAAAAAGCTGCAGGTTCACGTCATGCAAATCAGATGCAGTTCAAAGAGCATCCAATTTGCATATATGTGAACTGGGTCTAAGGGTTCATACACTCGCTTAAAAAACATTGCTTCTACAGGAGATTTGCATTGTGCCTGTAGAAGCTGCTCAATGTAATCATATGTATCCATCAGGGGAAAGGCTGGACTGACAACTCATGGGGCCCCCGGGCAATAGGGGATCATGGGGCCCCTGTGTCCTTGCCCAAACTCAAAAAAGCCTATAAAAAAAAGGTACCAGGGGCATCTCATGTAAGGGCCCCCTACTGACCCTGGGCCCTCGGGCAGTGCCCGAGTTTCCAAATGGTCATTCTGTGTCCTTGCCCAAACTCAAAAAAGCCTATGCCCAAATGGTCATTCTGCCCCTGGTAGTGCCACGGTTATCCATGCATATTAGGATGTTTACAGGCATTTTTTTTAGGCTCAGCATTTAGAGGCAGAAAAAGAACCCTTCTGGTTATAGAGGAGTTTTCTTGCAGAAAAAAATGCTAGACAGTCCAAAATGCCTGTACAAAAATGTTTTTTTTTCTGCCAAAACTTGCATTTTTTTAAGCCCAGTGTGCATGGACCCTTATGGGTCTTCTGCTTTGTGCTCTGGTTTCTTCTGCTAGCCCGTGTCCTGTAGTAACAGCTCAGACAGCATTATTGGTAATTATTAATTGCTTGCTTAACAGAGATTTGCACTTTTATTTAATGTTTATAAAAATAGAGTTGATTTAAAAAAAAGACACCATGACATGTTTTTTTTTTTTTTAAGTACCAGAGCTAAAGTTTTAATCATAATACCCAACTTAGAGGTTCTCAACCAGCAGAATGTATTTCCAAATGTTTATTTTGAAGGAACAATGGGTAATTTTAGATTAACAACATAAAGGCTTAGCAGGTATTAGATCATATTTATATTTTATTAGATCATATAAGTTCAACTTTCCTAACATGCTACATGGTACATGTTACACCCATATTTAGTGTGTATCAGTAACATGTTACTGATGCAGCAGCCCCCGCACACACCCGATCCCTCGCTGTTAAAGCAAGCCAGGGATCTTCTCCCTGCACCCGCTGTCACAATTTTTAAAAAAAAAGGAGACCATGGGAGAACTACAACTACCGTTAGCCATTGCGGCTGAAGGCTTGTAGTTCTCAATTAACTATCACGGTGCTGATGAGTGCTCTAGGTAGTTCATTGATGTTTCCGTCATTCATTACCTGCCTGGCCATACGAGGTATGGGCAGACAGGTACACTGAAAATCTACAGGAGCCTGAGATTCCACTTGCGACCTGCTGAACGCGGGTGAAATGCTTTAGAGGCTCCTAATGTAAAAAATAAGAGTGCACATTTCTTTACCTGCAGAAGGATGTGCATTAATTAATTTTTTACAAAGGTGAACTTATCTTTTAAAGCTGATCTGGATAAGTGTTTTGTTTTTTTTTTTTTGCTATTTAGTCATTATATGGTGTTTTGAAAGCTATTATACACAACTAACAGGTTAGAAGCATTAGATGGACACACATCAATGGGTTCTTGAGTAAGTTAACCAACAGCACAGTATACTTTGCAACCAATAAATCAGGTATATATTTTATAACATAAAGAAATGCTGATCTAAATGACAAACAACCCCCCACTGAAAGTTGAATTTGTACAGGACTATTTTTTTTTTTCACTATCTTCATAGCACTTATGAATTTTTGCCCTCTTGAAGGCTCAGATTAGTGAGTCTCGAATAAGCTTCCTCTTCTTCAGACTGTGACCTTATGCTCTCCCTGCCTGTTTCCTGTTCATGTGGCAGATAAACATGAATGTGTACTCTTTCTAAACCCTGTTGGAGGTTTTTCTCACATGGAACTGACTTCCCAAATGGAACCCCATAAACCACCAATGCCGAGTCTGCCTTTGGACAAGTTATTGCCTCACCCATTTTAGGCTTACAAAGATAGGGGTTGCGTGTCCTGTACTCAGAATGGTCTGTTCGTTCTCGAGGCACAATGGGTCTGCAGAGTTGTAGATAAGTTACAGGGCCTTGAGGAGCAGTGAAGACACCACTGTTGGTTGCAGAAGAAGGTATCCTTTTTTGTTCTCTCCTGTATAACAACCATGGAGGGTAATTATTGCTTTCAAGGCCTAATACTCCTGATCTGCACCTGTAAGAGTGATACAAAAAATGCATGAAATACAGTATTTAACATTAATTACTTAAGCTCTATTCACACCTACACATTCGAGGACTGCACAAAAAATGCCACGCTTGTGATGCCATGAATTGTTAATGGCACTTCAAACACGGTTAGGAAACATGCATTTTCTTGCACAACAAAAATGAGTGAAGATCAGTGCCGAAAAGGCACAGGAGTTTCTGTTGGTGAATGGGCTACCCTTTGCTGTTGTAGGTAAAAAAAAAAGCACATTAGCATGACTTGCAGGTGTGAATAGGGTCCTAATGCTATAAACGTAATCTAGTAGTCTTAGTGGCTGGTTTCCATAAAACGGATGATTTTCATTAGAAATTTGTATTTATTTAGGGAATGTTTTTTAAGCATTACCAAAGAGTAGTGTTAGGGCAGAAGGTACAGATGTACAATAGAAAAATAACGATCACAAGTATAACAAAGGCAGTAAGACAATTGATGTGCAAGTCCCCATAGGGCCAGAGCAATAGAAGAAAAACTCGTTATAATCTCATGGGGCATTGCAGTGGGAAAAATGGGGTTAGTGTGGTTATGATATTGTGGATAGTCAAGCCATCATAAGTACCGGAAAAGAAAGGAAGAGAAATTGCCAGAAGCATCTGACGTTCCTGATCCATCAAAGCTGCTGGTCTCATTCCAGTATCCTGGTTTTGGTAGTGACACATTCTCCCTGTCCACCTGCAAGGTAATTTATGTGGCCAGTCTCTGGGTGGAGACCAACCCTGATTTAAGCCAGCCAAGCCTGCAGTCTCATGATTGTTCTGTTGTGTTTGTAACACGTGCTCCCTGTTTGTCTACCTTGCTCTGCCAAATTGGATTTCCTCGTTGACAACCTCAGATCTGATATCGACTACTCTCTGAACTCTGCCTGTCTTTCTAATTGGATTGGACCCTGATTACTCTGAACCTTGCCTGCCTTCTACCTGGACTGTCATTGAACCACTTTGTCAACCACAATACCTGTTTGCTTTGCTCAGTTCACACCAGCCTCAGCATGGTAGCCAGGCAGTATAGCATTGTCTATACGTCCTGCAGGCAACCAAGTACCAGTAGGCCTGCTTGCCTTATGCGATAGGGGGCTACTATAGGTGAAGAACACAGAAGCTAGCCATAGTGCCTGACCATCTGTGTTAGGGGCAAGCATGACAGAAATAAAGAGCAAAAGATTAGACTTCTGATTTTTTAAAAAGAGCAAAAAGAATGGAGCAGTGGGTGGATGTGATGTAGTTCAGGACAGGAGAAGAGGGACAGGGAGGGGTGATTCAAGGAGTTGAGTGTCCGTGTTGGCGGCGGCGGGGGGGGGGCTGGTTTACATACAGTATAATTGCAAATAGATTCTTCCATATGGAAAAAACTGTCACAACAGATGACTTTGGAACAGTTGGGCAAGACAGGGTGCCCTTAGACGTTCAAGGGCAATTGGACCTGCATGCACAATTAAACTACCCTTGGGAACGTCTTTCTGCCTCCCAGCACACAAACTCACAAACTCTGCTCAGGAGTGTCAGGTTTGTTGCGTTGCTATACTTCCTGCCTGATCATTTGTCTCTGCTAAGTATCGTGTGCAGAAGTTCCACAAGCATGACATAATTGTCTGAGGAAAAGAAGGTGTGGTATTTCAACTGGACTTTAAACATTATGTTAACAGTTATTTGTAGGCAGAGATGAAAATGAGACAAATGTTTGATTTATTTATTTGTTACAGGTACTTATATCGCGCCATCAATTTACACAACACTTATACTGTATATATACATACATATATACACTATATTGCCAAAAGTATTAGGACGCCTGCCTTTACATGCACATGAACTTTAATGGCATCCCAGTCTTAGTCCGTAGGGTTCAATATTGAGTTGGCCCACCCTTTGCAGCTATAACAGCTTCAACTCTTCTGGGAAGGTTGTGCACAAGGTTTAGGAGTGTGTCTATGGGAATGTTTGACCATTCTTCCAGAAGCGTATTTGTGAGGTCCTGCACTGATGTCAGACAAGAAGGCCTAGCTCACAATCTCCACTCTAACTCATCCCAAAGGTGTTCTATAGGGTTAAGGTCAGGACTCTGTGCAGGCCAGTCAAGTTCCTCCACCCCAAACTCGCTCATCCATGTCTTTATGGACCTTGCTTTGTGCACTAGTGTATAGTCATGTTGTAACAGGAAGGGGCCATCCCCAAACTGTTCCCACAAAGTTGGAGGGAGCATGAAATTGTCCAAAATATGTTGGTATGCTGACACCTTAAGAGTTCTCTTCACTGAAAAACAACCCAACACCATAATTAGTCCTCCACCAAACTTTACATTTGGCACAATGCAGTCAGGCAAGTACCATTCTCCAGACACAGCCATCGGATTGCCAGACAGAGAAGCGTGACTCGTCAATTCAATGAAAACACATCTCCGGTGTTCCAGTGGCGGCCTGCCTTACACCATTGCATCCGACGCTTTGCATTGCACTTGGTGATGTAAGAGTTACATAGTTAGTCTGGCTGAAAAAAGACAAAAGTCCATCCAGTTCAACCATTAAAAAAAAAGTTATAATCCTATACCTTACAGTTGATCCAGAGGAAGGCAAAAAAAACCAGCAAAGCATTATCCAATTTGCTCCTGCTGGGAAAAAAATTCCTTCCTGATCCCCCAAGAGGCAATCAGATACTCCCTGGATCAACTTTATCTATAAATGTTATTATCCAGTTATATTCTGTGTATCTAAGAAAGAATCCAGGCCTTTTTTTAAACAATCCACTGAGCTGGCCAGAACCAACTCTTGAGTGAGTCTATTCCACATTTTCACAGCTCTCACTGTGAAGAAACCTTTCCATGTTTGGAGATTAAATTTCTTTTCCTCTAGACATAAAGAATACCCCCTTGTCCTCTGTGATGTCCTCAGGGTGAATAGCTCTACACCGAGTTCACTATATGAACCACTTATGTATTTATACATGGTGATCATATCCCCTTAATTTCCTCTTCTCAAGAGAGAATAAATTCAGTTCCTTTAATCTTTCCTCATAGCTGATCTCCTCCATGCCTCTTATCAGTTTGGTTGCCCTTCTCTGTACTTTCTCAAGTTCCCTAATGTTCTTCTTATGAATTGGTACCCAAAACTGAACTGCATATTCCAGATGAAGTCTTACTAATGATTTGTACAGGGGCAATATGATATCTCTCTCTCTGGAGTCTATACCTCTTTTAATACAAGAGATGATTTTGCTCGCTTTAGAAACCACAGCTTGGCATTGCATGCCATTATTAAGTTTGTAATCTACCAGAACTCCCAGATCCTTCTCCGCCATTGATTCCCCCAGTTGTACTCCCCCCTAGTATATATGATGCATGCATATTCTTAGCCCCCAAGTACAAAACCTTACATTTATCAACATTAAACCTCATTTGTTACATAGTTGCCCAATTAACCATTTGCCGCCCGGCCAATGGCCGTTTGGCGGCTTCAAAGTTGCTTCTCCACTCCGGGTGCACGCCATTTGGCGTGCTCCCGCACATGCGCCGTTTGCGCTAATGCAGAGCGGCGCAGCGGCTTGATCTGTCACCGGGCGTGTACCTCGGACACGGCCGATGACAGATCCGAGTACCGGCTCCGTTGCAGGTACCATGTGACCTGCTGTGACCAATCACAGCAGGTCACATGACAGTTGTATACAATGGATGGCTTCATTCATGATGCCATCCATTGTATACTAGTGCCTAGCTGTGAATGGTCACAGCTAATCACATGCACATGTCATGTGATTAGCTGTGACCAAATCACAGCTAAGCACAAAAAAAAAAAAAAGCTGAATGAATCCATTTCATTCAGGTAAATGCTTGCTTATAGCAAAGTATTTCTTTGCTATAAGCAAATTGTGTAAAAAAAAAAAAAATACTGATCACTTCCCCAAAGTAGTACAATGTTACTATGGTAACATTGTACTACTTTGGTCATAGTAAAATATGAAAAAAAAATGTTAAAAAAAAAATACAAAAAAAGTAATAAAAAATTAAAAATAATAAAAAAAATGTAAAAAAATTAAAAAAAATATATATATTTTTTTTTTTTTTCATACTGTCACCAGTCAGTGTCCCTGTTCACCGCCATGCCAGTTATATGATGACGCTGTACTGCACTGGTGACAGTATGTAAAAAAAAAATAGTGAAAATAATTTTTTTAATTTTTTCATTTTCCGAAAAATTATGACAAAAAAATACAACTTCAAAAAACTCGCCATGCCTCTTATGAAGTACGTTGGACTGTCTACTCTGCAAAAAGGGGTCATTTGGGGGATATCTGTACTGTTCTGACATTCTTAGACCTCAAGAAATTAGATTGGCCGTCAGTACTTCAGGATTGATCAATAATCAGATCTATACCATAGTTTGTGAACTCTATAACTTTCCTACAAACTAAATAATACATCCTAATTTGGGTTATTTTCACCAAAGACATGTAGCAGAATACATCTCGGCCTAAATTTATGAAGAACAATTATTTATTTGTAAATTTTTATAACGGAAACAAAGAAAAACGTGTATTTTTTTCAACATTTTTGGCCTTTTTTTGTTAATTTAGCAAAAAAAATAAAAACCCCAGCAGTGATTAAATACCACCAAAAGAAAGCTCTAGTTGTGTGAAGAAAATGATAAAATTTTAGTTTGGGTACAGTGTTGTATGACTGCGCAATTGTCATTCAAAGTGTGAGAGCGCTGAAACGTGAAAAATGGCCTGGGCAGGAAGGTGTAAAATTGCACGGTATTGAAATGTTAAACAGTGCATTGAGGTCGGCTTGTAAGTTGAAGACATCCTGTAAGGGCGTTATTTCACTGCACAGCTTGGTGTCATCTACAAAGTCTGAAATTGGATTTTTAATCCCAGACCCTATGTTGTTTATAAATACAGTATATTAAAAAGTAAGGGTCCCAACACTGAACCCTGGGGTACACCACTGATGACCCTAGACCATTCAGAGTATGAATCATTAACCACTACTCATTGAATACGATCTTTTAGCCAGTTTTCTTCCATTTACATACAGATTTTTCCAAGCCTGTAGACTTTACCTTACACATTAGCCATGTGTGGGGAACTGTGTCAAACGCTTTAGCAAAATCCAAGTATACCACGTCCACCGCCACCCCTCTGTCCAAGGTTTTGCTCACCTCCTCATAAAAATAAATCAGATTTGTTTGACAACTTCTGTCTTTCATGAATCCATGCTGTCTGTTGCTTAAAATATTTTTTTACAGCAAGAACTCATCTATGTGGTCTTTTATTATTTGACTCTTTTTAAATATTGGCACCACATTGGCCTTACGCCAATCCTGTGGTACTATGCCAGTCATTAAAGAGTCCCTAAAAATTAGAAACAATGACTTTGAAATGACAGAGCTCAATTCTTTAAGGACCCGTGGGTGTATGCTATCCGGTCCAGGTGCTTTATTCACCTTTATACTGTCTAAATATCTAAATATTTTTGGATCATATCAATTGTGAGCCAATGTGGATCATCTGGAGCTGTGTCAATACCATGCCCATTATGGACAAAGCTCCCCTACGCTCTTTTGTATACACAGAGCTGAAGAAGGTATTAAATACATTTATTTATTAATATATCTGAAGAATTTTTTGGGGTTGGTCCTGCTATCTTTTGCAATCTGTCATTCATTTTCAATTTTTGCGGCCTTTATTTCCTTTTTGCATATTATGTTTATTCTTTGTAATGTAATGGGTTGGATGCAGCTGTTTGGCCATGGAAACCCATTCCATGAAGCTCTCTACAAACTGTTTTTGTGCTGATCTGAAAGCCACACGAAGTTTGGAGGTCTTTAGCTATTGATTCTGCAGACAGTTAGCAACTTCTGCACACTGTGCGCTTCAGCATGCACTGACCTCGCTCTGTAATTTTACATGGCCTACCACTTCGGGCTGAGTTGCTGTTGTTCCCAGTTGCTTCCACTTTGGTACATTACCATTAACAGTTGACCGTGGAATATTTAGTAGCAAAGAAATTTCAGGGATGGACTTATCGCACAGGTGGCAAACTATCACGGTACATGCTTGAATTCACTGAGCTCCTGAGAGTGACCCATTCTTTCAAAAATGTTTGTAGAAGCAGTCTGCATGCCTAGGTGCTTGGTTTTATACACCTATGGCCATGGAGGTGATTGGAACACCTGAATCCAATGATTTGGAGAGGTGTCCCAATACTTTTGGCAATATAGTGTCAATACAACAACAGTGTGTGGAGAGCTTCATGGAATGGGTTTCCATGGCCGAGCAGCTGCATCCAAGCCTTACATCACCAAGTGCAATGCAAAGCGTTGGATGCAGTGGTGTAAAGGATGCCGCCACTGGACTCTAGAGCAGTAGAGACATGTTCTCTGGAGTGACAAATCATGCTTCTGTCTGACAATCCGATGGACAACGCAATTGCCAGGAGAACAGTACTCGCCTGACTGCATTGTGTCAAGTGTAAAGTTTGGTGGAGGGGGATTATGGTGTGGGGTTGTTTTTTCAGGGGTTGGGCTTGGCCCCTTAGTTCTAGTGAAGGGAACTCCTAAGGCATCAGCATACCAAGACATTTTGGGCAATTTCATGCTCCCAACTTTGTGAGAACAGTTTGGGGATGGCCTTCTTGTCCGACATCAGTGCCTGACCTCACAAATGCACTTCTGGAAGAATGGTCAAACTTCCCATATACATACTCCTAAACCTTGTGGACAGCCTTCCCAGAAGAGCTGTTATAGCTGCAAAGGATGGGCCAACTCAATAATGAACCCTACGGACTAAGACTGGGATGCCATTAAAGTTTGTGTAAAAGCAGATGTCCCAATATCTTTGACATATATATATATATATATATATATATATATATACATACACACAGGCCACTTTATTAGGTGCACCTGTTCAATTGCTTGGTAACACAAATTGCTAATCAGCCAATCACATGGCAGCAACTCAATGCATTTAGGCATCTAGATATGGTTAAGATGACTTGCTGAAGTTCAAACTGAGCATCTGAATGGGCATGAAAGGGGATTTAAAGGACTTGGTTGTTGGTGCCAGATGGGCTGGCCTGAGTATTTCAAAAACTGTTTTTCACGCACAGCTATCTCTAGGGTCCAAAAAAAGAAAATATTCAGTGAGCGGTAGTTGTGTGGATAAAAATGCCTTGAATGTCAGAGAGGTCAGAGAATGGGCAGAGTGGTTCGAGATGATAAAAAGGCAAGTAGTTCTTATCACTATGTACCAAAATATCTGAGGAATGTTTCCAACACCTTGCTAAAGGGGGTTCAACCCAGTACTAGCAAGGTGTACCTAATAAAGTGGCAGGTGAGTCTCTGTTAGATAAAGCTACTAACCGATTAGGTTCATCATTTCAGAAAATCTAAAGACGTAATGCTAACAAAGCACAGGAACAAAACAGTCTTAACAGAAAAGTAGGTAAAACTTACCTTTTCATTGTGCTTGCAGGTGTAGCACGTGGTGCATTCTTTCCATTATTTGCTAATCTGTGTACTGTATTTTCTATGCAAGATGTGACAGTTAGATGTTTGCAGGGCACCAAAGTTCGATTTTGGCTTTTCCCCATGTTTCCTTTCTCATTTGAAGCATTTGTTGTCCTTGATGTATAACCCCTCTTCACTACAGCCATTGTAAGCCATTTCCACCTGCTCTTCATCTTCTATTTAAGATGAATACAGTACTGAATAATTTAACTACTGAAATATTAACGTCATGTGTTTAAAACACCTGCTTAGCTTATGTAATATTAACACAAACCAACCTCACATTATATAAAGGTATTTTGTCATTTTTTTAAATTTAACCACTTGAGCTCCAGATTTTACCCCCTTCATAACAAGGCCATTTTTTGCTCTTTGGCACTGCACTACTTTAACTGGCAATTGTGTGGTACGAAAATGAACTTCATATCATTTTTTTTCACAGCACACACAGCTTTCATTTGGTGGTATTTGATCACCACAGGGTTTTTTTTTTTTATTTTTTTGTGATATAAACAACAAAAGACAAAAAAATTAACAAAAAACAATATTTTTTTACTTTCTGCTATAAAACATATCCAGTAAAAAATAATAAAGATTAAATTTCTTCATAAATTTTGGCCAAAGTGTATTCTGCTACATGTCATTGGTAAAAAAAAAAAGTGTAGACGCTATAACTTTTATGCAAACCAATCAATATACAAACTATGGTATATACTGTATTTGGATTTTTTTCCCATATACTATTAATGGCGATGTTCAGAGGGTTATAATGGGCTACAATAGTGCAGCAGGCAATCGGACACTAACTGACACTGAGGGAAACTGACTAACTGCCACTGACATCACTAGTGACATTAAGACATTAGTACAGTGATCAATGATAATACTATACACTGTTACTGTACTAATGTCACTAGCTGGCAAGGGATTATCGTATATCTAGAGCACTCAAGGGGTTAAATGTGTGCCTAACTATGTGTAATATGTGTAATGTGTGCTGCTTTTATTAAGAAATCTCTTTGTTTCTTATCCCTGCACACGCTGCTCCACACGGACTCTGGCCATCAAATTGATCATCCTTTCTTAAGCCCAGACACTTTTTTACTTTATTCCTATGCATGTGAGTCTCTTTTTGGATAATTGGGCCTTTAGATTCACACATGGGGGTCATTTTGAATGTGATTTATATTACAAAAGCAACGTGTTGCTGCGTCATGAAAACCCATGTGTGAACCTACATGCGTCCGGACTTAATCATTTTTTGTTTGTCTTGTCTGTTTTGTCTCTTCGTGCTCTTTGTTTGTAGTATACACAGTGTTTGAGCCCAGGTTGGTGTTTTATTAATATTCGATAATAAAATCATTATATTATGTATTCAGAAGCTTTTTTGCGGTACTTTAGCCTAGTGAATATTTGTCACCAATGGTAACCACTTTTCCTACTTTCTGGGCGGATTGTTTTTTGTTCTAAAATTTTTTGGTTACGGTGACAACTCTCAAATTTTAAGCGGAAATGTGCTGGTATATGCATTTGCACTACTATCAACCTCAAACATTACCTTTTTGAGTGACAGATAAGTGAGTCTTGACCTGGAAAAAGAAAAGCTTCAACATGACTGCCCGACTGCAGGACATCTCCAGGACTTCTCCCATCCTCTGGAACTCACTACCCCAATCCATCAGACTGTCACCTACCCTTCTCACCTTTAGGCGCACCTGAAAACCCATCTCTTCAGGGAAGCCTACGCCGCCCTCACCTAACAGCCGATCTCCTCCACTCCTCCTACCACTCCATCCCCCACAGCCACTTCCTCCTGTACCACTATCCCCTCCCTCCTAGAGTGTAAGCTCAAAAGAGCAGGGCCCTTGACCCCTTCATGTTTTGTTTTGTTACTGTATTGTCTCATGTTCTGTCCCCCACTATAATGTACAGCGTTGAGCAAACCTTTTAGCGCTATATAAATACTGTATAATAATAATATTAACGACAAAGTAGAAGCTCTGCTCCTGCTCTTTATAATGGAAGAGCTGGGCACCAGTACAGGTTTCGGTCCTGGCTCTGCATTCACCTACTGCACTTGGTAAAATCCTTAATTGCTTCTATTGGTATGGGGTGGATTAGATTAGTTTAACTGAAAAGCACAGTTTTCCTTTAAAGTGAATTTCCAATTAACTACATAGCCTTTGCAAACCTAGAACACAGGGTAAATTCTACATTTTTTAGTATGAGCAGATTACCTTAAAACAAACCATAGTAAGTGCAAGCAAATATGCAGGTTGTCTAGTTTTGGTTAATGACTCTCATAATTAAATTCTTGGAATGCAGAAACGGAAATAACGGTTGGGAAACCGGTACAGAGCAGAAGGGCAGTCTGCATGAAATCCAAGCACAATATGCTGTTCTGTTTGAGATATGTCAGCCAGGAGCAAGATGCAGTTATGCCACTATGAATTTTGCATAGACTATACTTTGGGATGAACTTGGAGAATACCTGCAAACATATGCTTGTGCACATTACATTTGGGAATTAGATCATTTATCTAGATTACAGGGAGAAATCATAACTTTATCTGGGAATTATTCTGTGAGCTAATAGTACATGGTGGTCTTGGTACATGAATAAACTTCTATTTACAATCATTGGTAATGAAGAAATATCACCAGAACAATCATTGTTGAATCTCTAGGGGACCAAGTACATGTAGCACTTGGCTCCTTTCTGGTCTGTGGTCTCGTTATGCAATAAAAGCACACCTTTATGTCTGTTTCTGCTTGCAGTCAACTCCACCCCAAACTGAAGTCTAATTTATCAGTGTTTCCATGGGGAGAATTGGAGCACAGCACTTTAACCACCACCCCCTCTTCATTCTTGTTGAGCTAGATATTGTATGTTTATGTGGACCCCCTCAAAGCCAGTACATCCTGCATGAGGATGTGTAGCCATTGTCTTGTACCTCATTTCACAAAGGGTTCACCACCCTCCATCTCTCTAGAGAGCTTATCACTAGTCACAACATGTCTGTTCCTACTGTAATGTTAATGGTCAGAACTGTCAGGAATAATTGTAGTTCACAGGAGTGTTCAGGTCTCCCATCATCGCAATATATACACTTTCCTTCATGCAGAAATTATATGCATAGCTTCCTTGGGCACGCAGAACAGCCTTTGATGATCATTTCACATGTGGGAGTTGACTGACAGCTGCAGGCATGATCAGGGTGTATTCAGGAGATTCCTCATAACTAGCACTTATAGCACTTATTGCTAGAAGCACACTGGACTCTTGTCATCTGGGAAAGCAGCACATTTCAGGTTTTACTCTGTGACTGCTAAACTAATAATTGCCAAAATGCTAGCTGGCAGCTTGTGTTGTGAATTATGGCTTTCACCTCCAGCATGCAATATCATTCACAAAAACACAAGCTACCAGCTAGTACTCAAGTATTTCTTCCCAGTGTAGTGGGTCAAGGATCTGGAGTCAGTAGTCTGTCTTCTGATGTAAAAAAAATATGGCAGAGGAGTAGAACAGAAGAAGCATAGGGCTGGAAGATGGCAGAGCTAAGGATGATATTCTGTGGTCCTAACTCTACAAATTTGAGAGTCCCCATAGTAGAGGCACATGCATTTAAAGGATAGACCAGGGGCAGGTGCACATGAAGGGAACCCACCCCTCTTAAAGGTACAAGAGTGCAAAGAACACCCAGCATGTAGCACAATGTCAGCCAGGGCGCCCAGTGCACTTACCTTAAAAACAACAGTAAAATAAAACATGGCACCTGCCCCGGTCTATAACTAGCTTATGAAGCAAGGACTACGTGAACCAGGCAACGCATGTCAGTAATAAAGGAAAAAAATTTCAAAAATTAACTCGTCAGCCAGCTTGCCAACAACCAAATTGATCTGTCTAACAGTATGCATTAAAAACAAATGTGTGCTAACTAAACCCCTGTTTTTAATGCATACTGTTAGACAGGTCAATTTGGTTGTTGGCAAACTGGCTGACGAGTTGATTTTTGAACCTTTTTTCCTTTATTACTGACATGCGTTGCCCAGTTCACGTAGTCCTTGCTTCATAAGCCAGTTATAGACCGGGGCAGGTGCCATGTTTTATTTTACTGTTCTTTTTAAAGTGAGTAAGTGCACTGGGCGCCCTGGCTGCCATTGTGCTACATGCTGGTTGTTCTTTGCACTCCTGTACCTTTAACCACTTGAGCTCCAGAGGATTTACCCCCCTTAATGACCAGGCCTCTTTTTGCTACTCGGCGCTGCACTAATTCAACTGATAATTGCGCGGTCATGCAATGCTGCACCCAAACAAAATTTACGTCCTTTTTTTCACACAAATAGAGCTTTCTTTCGGTGTAATTTGATCACCTGTGCGCTTTTTATTTTTCACGCTATAAACAAAAAAAGGCCAAAAAATTTTGAAGAAAAACAATATTTTTTATTTTCAGCTATAAAAAATATATAGTAAACTCAAAGTTGGTTATAAATTTAGGCCAAAATGTATTCTGCTACATGTTTTTGGTAAAAAAAAATCCCAATAAGTGTATATTGATTGCTTTGTGTGGAAGTTATAGCGTCTACAAACTATGGTATAAATACTGCAATTTACACCATTTTTCTGCTATACAGCGCTGCGCTAGTTTAACGGACAATTGCACGGTCATGCAATATGGTACATAAATTAAATTTACATCCTTTTTTTCCCCACAAATTGAGCTTTCTTTTGGTGGTATTTGATTGCCTGTGCGGTTTTTATTTTTTGCGCTATAAAAAAAAAAGGCTGACAACTTTGAGGAAACAAAAACAATATTTTGGACTTTTTGCTATAAAACATGTCCAGTAAAAAAAAAAAATGCAAAAATCAAATTTAGTCATAAATTTCTGCCAAAATGCATTCTGCAACATGTCTTTGCTAAAAAAAAAAAAAACCAATACGTGTAAATTAATTGGTTTACGTAAAAGTTATAGCGTTTACAAATGGCGGGAAAGATACTGGGATTTTTAGGGGTTTTTTTTATACTAATAATGGCGGCGATCAGCGAATTATGGCGGCAATCAGGGACTTATGGCAGCGACCAGCGACTTATGGCGGGACTGCGGCGGACATTCTGACATTGGGGGGTACTGACTTGGGGTCACTGACATCCCCAAAAACACTAATACAGTGATCAGTGCAAAAAAAAAAAACTGACACTGTACTAATGGCAATGGGGAGGAAGGGGTTAACTTTATTTTGCAGGGAAGGGTTATAGGAGTGACGGGAGTGTTTTATTAGGGGGCGGGGGTGTGTACTGGGCGGGACAAGGCTGATCGAGAAAGAGAAACTGTTCTTTCTCGATCAGCTCATCCTCGAGCTGACAGGGAAGTGACAGACAGCACAGCTACCGCAGCTGTGCTGTCTGTCACTGTTTGCCGCCGATCGCTGGGACATAGCCGCTAAGGACCGGCTGTGACCCGGCGACTCACATCCGCGGCGGTGATCCGCGGGACAGATAGGGCGGGCGGCTTGTGGCGCCCCCTATTTGTTTACAAAACACACGTTTTAAAACATGGTTTTGCCTGCGAGTGCCGCCCTGCCGCCGTATATGTACAGTGGCTGGGCGGCATGTAGTTAAGAGGGGTGGGCTCCCTTCATGTGCACCTGCCCTTGGTCTATCCTTTAAATGCATGTGCCTCTACTATGGGGACTCTCAAATTTGTAGAGTTAGGACCACAGAATATCAGCGTGCCGTGATGTGGCTCTGTGGCTTACGTATGTATTTGCAAATGTGTGCTAAATAAACCCGTTTTTAACACATACTGTTAGACAGGTCAATTTGGTTGTTGGCAAGCTGGCTGGTGAGTTGATTTTTGAATAATTTTTCCTTTATTACTGACCCTTGCCAATCAGGCCTTACTAAAATTTCATCTCCTTGTGAGTATCATGGTTGAACAGTGGAAGGGATAAGGGGGGGGGGGAGTGCTGTCAACCAGGCTAGCTCAGCAACCATGTCAGGCATCAGAACAGGACCAACGTGCTCCAGCTCTTTAAATCACTAACCTCAGTATTGTCTCTCCTTAATATGTCTCTTATGATCTTGAGGGAGAAGAAACAAGTAATGTCTAGTGTTTTTTATTATTGTCTTGAGTTGTTTCTTAGTTGTCATTGTTGGCCTTCTGAAAATACTATTAATACTAGACTATCAGAAGGATCCAGTGGCTTCAGTACTTAACCACTTTACCTCTGGAAGGTCTTACCCCCTTCACAACCAAGGAATTTTTTGCTTTTCAGCACTGTTCTATTTTTTCAACACAAATAGAGCTTTCTTTTGGTAGTATTTGATCACCACTGGGTTTTTTACTATTGAAAAAAAGACTGAAATTTTAGCAAATAAAAAAAAATATTTTCTACTTTCTGTTTTAAAACATATACAAATATAAAAAAAATCATTATAAATTTAGGCAAAAATGTATTCTTCGTTGTTGGAAAAAAAAAATCCCTAGTATATATAAATTGGTTTGTGCAAAAGTTATAGCGTCTACAAACTATAGTATACTGTATATACTGGAATTTATGCAGCTATGACACTATACTGGTAATGGCGGTGATCAGCGACATATAGTGGGACTGTGATTTTCAGTTATATAGTTTATTTTTTAAAAGTATGCCCAAATTAAGTTGTGGCATCTAAAACTACAACCAGCAGATCCAATGTGGAGAGCAGCTTAACTTTCATGTGGGATGTTCATATGGGGTGAAGACAGGGGCAGACTGACAACTCATGGGGCCCTGTGTCCTCGCCCAAACTCAAACACACCGAAAAAAGCCTATGAAATAGGTACCAGTGGCATCTCATGGGGCCCCATACTGACCCCAGTCCCTTCGGGCAGTGCCCGAGTTCCCAAGTGGTCAGTCCACCCCTGGGTGAAGATTATATCATGCTTCTCTGTCTTGCAATCCAATGGACGAATGCCAGAAGACTTGTCTGACTGCATTGTGCCACGTGTATGCAGTGGTGTAAAGGATGCCGCCACTGGACTTTAGAGCAGTAGAGACATGTTCTCTGGAGTGATGAATCATGCTTCTCTCTGGCAATCCGATGGACAACGCAATTGCCAGGAGAACAGTACTCGCCTGACTGCATTGTGTCAAGTGTAAAGTTTGGTGGAGGGGTGATTATGGTGTGGGGTTGTTTTTCAGGGGTTTGGCTTGACCCCTTAGCTCCAGTGAAGGGAACTCCTAAGGCGTCAGCATACCAAGACATTTTGGACAATTTCATGCTCCCAACTTTATGGGAACAGTTTGGGGATGGCCCCTTCTTGTTCCAACATGTTTACGCACCAGTGCACAAAGCAAGGTCCATAAAGACATGGATGAGAGAATTTGGGGTGGAGGAACTTGACTGGACTGACCTCAAAATGATAGAATACCTTTGGGATGAATTAGAGCTTAGACTGTGAGCCAGGGCTTCTCGTCTGACATTGTTGCGTGACATCACAAATCCGCTTCGAGAAGAATGGTCAAACATTCCCATAGACACACTTAAACCTTGTGGACAGCCTTCCCACAAGAGTAGAAGCTGGTATAGCTGCAAAGATTGGGCCAACTCAATATTGAACCCTGAATTTAAATTGATTGACAATAACTTTCACTTTGTTTAAACTTTACACTGTAAACCTATCCAGAGGAGGTTCTGCCAATCACAGGCTGTGTCATGACCCTCCAGCCTGTACTATGGTGTGTATGTGCAGGGACTAACAGGTGAAGCCTCCATAATCAATATCTTATATTTCCCCTCATAGTCATAGGGCATGGAAAAGGGGCGAGGGGAGAGAGGATTGTCATTTACCAGTGTGTATACACCCACATGTTTAACTCTATAGTCATGTGGGCTGCACAGATTAAAAAAAGGTGGAAATGAACAGCTTAGAAGGGAATTGAAACTGGAGCATGCTCAGTAGATGGGGCAATGGCTGGTCTACACAATCTCAGGCTGCAGCAGGGACATAGACAAGGAGGGAGAGACAGTGAAGAGCAGGATCAACTAGCTTTTTTACAATCTACAGAAAATGAATGCTCTAGTGGCAAAGTGAGTATGTACACAATGTAGTATAGCATGTACTGACATTTTATAATGATTTGGATTTATTTACATTTTAAAGTGGTATTGCATCCAAAACCAAATATGTAATATATTGCAGCTTATCAATCCTTAGATATGGTGGCTGCATTATTTTTTTTTAGGCTTTTCCCCTCTGTTTTTCACCTGGAAAACTGGCCAGTAACACACCTCCTGTATTAATGTCCCCACTCTGGATAAATGAACACGGGGACACAGAAGACAGTAGCATTGTTAGTCTGGAGTGATGGAGAGTGTTAAATGTACTAGCATATTTAAATATAATAACAGCTCCCTCATCACCTCCTCCCACGCTCGCCTCCAGGACTTCTCCAGAGCCTCTCCCATCCTCTGGAACTCCCTACCAAAGCATGTCCGGTCAGCCCCCACCCTGTCTGCCTTTAGGTGATCTTTGAAAACTCACTTCTTCAGGGAAGCCTACCCTACCTCCACTTAAGAACTGTACTTGAATCACCTCCGCCAGATCATCCCCCACAGTTATCACCTTTTGTATCACCTCCCCCTTCCTTTAGATTGTAAGCTACACGAGCAGGACCCTCCTATTCCTTCTGTACTGAAATGTATTGTAATTGTACTGTCTCCCTTGTATTGTAAAGTGTGCGCTGTTGGCGCTATATAAATCCTGCAAAATACTAATAATAACAGATTTAAGGCAAACTCCAACTCACACTTTATGATTAGTTACAATTGTTTTCCTTTTGGAATAAATGTTTTACATTAATAAATAAATGCTTGTGAATAATAATATGCTAACTATAAATATATTCCCAATAATATATAAAAAAAAAATCAAATAGTGCATAAAAAGTGTCCAATGATACAAAATAAATAAATAAATAATGTCCTTCAAAAATTATAATTTTTGAAGGACATTGAATTATATTTATTTATTTATTTATTTATTTATTTTGTATCTTTGGACACTTTTTTATGCACTATTTGATTTATTTTATATATCATTGGGAATATATTTATAGTTAGCATATTATTATTCACAGGTTATTACACTTTTGGGGTGAAAGTGTTAATATATGTGATAAGGGATTTTGTACATAGTCAGTGAAGGTGATATCGTACTTTTTTGGTTTAATAAATAAATGCTGAAATCACTCTAAGCACTCCTCTTAGTGGAAAATGGTTTGTCTCGTCTCTGTAAACTGATACATCTGGAAGAGAGCCTATCATTTTGAAAACAACAGATGTCATACCTGGATCACCAGGGGAAAATACAGGAAAGAAAACCTAAAAAAGATCATGTCTAAGAATTGGTAAGCTGTAATATAATAAATATATGCTTTTGGGTTTACTGCTGCTTTAAGATAACAAAGTAATTCTTTTTAGGAAAAAAAGTTTTCTTTTGGCAAAATTTGTGCAAAAATAATCTTATTTTCTGTATAAATTATAGACAAAACATGCACATTTTGCATTCCTTCTGTTTTATTAGTGCTTGTTTAAAAAACGTAGCTATACTGAAAATGCTGTAAAAAGGTATAAATTTTATTTTATAATTTGTCATATTTCGAATGAAACTAAAATTATGTTTCTGGTACAAAGCATGGCTGTCACGTACCTGGTTGGGGAGCCTGATGTGGAGAGGAGGCGTACTCTTACTACTCCCGCTCGGAGCCCCTGATAGTGGGAACAGAGGGCGCAGAGCCAGGAGTGGCACGAGTACCGGGTGGGTCTGGAGCTGGTGGCAGGCAGGAGAAGACCCAGGAGATCCGGATGCAGGCCAGGTGCGAATGCAGGAACGTGGGTGCAGCAGCAGGTAGGTATGGCAGTAATCAGGACGCAGACCGGGAACAGACACAGGAGCGTGGATGAGGCAGCAGGCAGGTATGGCAGCAACCAGGAAGCAGGCCAGGTGCAGGACCGTGGGTGCAGCAGCAGGTAAGTATGGCGGTGACCAGGATGCAGGCCAGGTGCAGAACCGTGGGTGCAGCAGCAGGTAAGTATGGCAGCAATATGGATACAGGCCAGGTGCAGATACAGGTAAGTAGGTGCAGCAGAGTCAGACAAGCCGGGTCAGGATCAAAAAAGCAAATCAAGTACAAGGGAGCAGACAAGAGGATAGTCAGGGATAAGCCAGGGTCGGTGCAGGTGGAGTTCTTTCTTAGTCAGGGTCAGATCAGATACAGACAACAGAATCAGGTTATGGAGTGCAGAACGTTATAGACCAGAAGGCATTGACTAAACTGTATTGCAGGTTTAAATAACCAGCCTTGTGGTGACGTGTGCGCTACTGAGCATGCACGCACTCGCACGCTCCCGCGCATGCTCTACCGTGCATGTTAAGCGACACTGAAAAAAGATACAAACAAAATACATTAAAATAAATAAAATGAATTTGTATTTTTTTTTACCATCAATATTCAAGAAATGGAGAAAGGAAGGAAAGGGTGAATTATGGCTGAATAATATTAAATAATGGTTAAATTGGTTATGGGGTTAAATAGGATTATATTTATTTAAAAAAATGAACTTTTAGTCCTGGTTCACACTGATGGGATATCTGAAGCCATGGAATTGCATGACAAGTGAAATAACATCAGTTATGGAGGCTGTCCACATATATGCTGTGCGAATCCGATGAAATTTGAAAAAGGGTCCTGTACGAGTTTAGTGTGGTGTAATTTGTAGCTCCATAGGCTTGAATAGAAACTGCATCTGTGGACTCCAGTAGGAGATTGTGGAGATTCCAGCACCAACTTGTACTGGATCTGCTCCTGAAATTGCACTGCAAAATTGATTTAACTCGCACTGAATCAGCGTGAACCTAGACTTGAAGGTTCATTAAATAATGTTATTGCATTTATTATTTAGTTCATTTGTAGATCAAAGGCCACACCTTGATCTACATATGAATTAAATAGTAAATATAATGAAACCAAACATTGATTCTTTGTACATACTAAATGACACTTGTAAACTATCTGCAAGTGTCATTGCACATAGCAGCAGCAGCTGGCTTTTGAGAGCTGTTCCTGCTGTGTACTACAAAGCAAAATGTCAGCTAGTAATTGCAGTAATCGTGAAGGGGGCAACAGCAAGGAGAGGAGCAGGGCTCATCCTAAAAAAATTGTTGAAGTTTTTAGAATTTATTTCCTAAAATTCAAAAGTATTTTATTCCTAGTTAATAAAAAGAGAAATGCTAGGATAGCACACCTTCTTTCTAAAATGTGTTAGCTGGAGATAGATCACAACAAAAGCAAGATCTTTTAGTAGAATTAAGCTGGCTATAGATGAATCAAATATGGCCGGTTCAGCATGGACTAGCTGAGATTTGATTCATCTATGAGCAGGCTGGTTGTACTGCAGTCGATTCATCGATCAACGCCAGTAAAACCAGCCTATTGGATTTTTTGTATGCGATCACTGTCAGTAGTAATCGATGTGTTCTTTCCTCCAGGAAGTCTCCGTGCTGGCAGAACTGGCATAACGCTGCGGGGGACATTCCCCCATCATCTCTGTGTTGATGGAAGAATAGAATCATTTTCTTTCCTTGTGGAAGAATTAAAAAGTGTGGTCAAGTCTGGATACATATCAAGAGCATTGACAAAGAAAGAATAAGAAGGTATTTGATACCTTGGGCCTGCCACATTCCTGTCATATACACATTGCTGAAAATTAATAAAAGTGTACCAGCTCCACCAGCATTGTAAATGGAATTGGGTCGATGACTGCTAGGTTACGAGAGTATCTAGATACATTTTTCTGTTTCAAACTAAGGCGTATTTGAAAGACACAAAAGATCTGTTGCAGCAATTGAAGAATGCTAATCTGGGAGGGAAATCTGAAGTGTTCTTAATCACAGCAGATGTGTCATCATTATACATGATCAATCAACATGATGCACTACTGGCTTTGATCTGGGCTTAAGCAGGAAGGAGGATATCCCACATGCCTAGAAACTGTTCTTGAGGAAAGCCTTAGGTTTTTTTTATCTCTCACATCTATTTCTGCTATCGAGGACATTTTTACTTTCAGAGGAGAGGTGTGACGATGGATGCTAGATTTGCGCCCAGTCTCAAGAACATCTTCATGGCAGAGTGGGAGGATGAATTGTTATTTTATCTGAAGTTTATAGATGACCTCCTTATTATATGGGAGGATCCGAGGACATTGTGCATTCTTTTATGGCAGAATAGAATGCCAATAGGAATCAAATTAGAATACCAATACAATAATAGAGAAATTTGTTTCCTGGATTTAACTATTTGGAGGCAGGATAATAGATTGTCAACTAAAGTTTTATTTTTAAACCTACAGACCATAACAGTTACAGTCATGGCCAAAAAATTGGCACTCCTGCATTTCTGTCAGATAGTGCACCACTTCATCTAGAAATTGTTGCAATTACAAATGTTTAAGCATTGTCATGGTTATGTATTTTGTTTGTATTATTATGGCACAAAAAAAAGTGAAGAAACAAAAAGCCAAATCTGACACATTCCACACAAAACCCCAAAAATGGACTGGACAAAATTAAAATTTTGAGAAGGTGCCAATAATTTTGTCCAGTTCATTTTTGTGGTTTTGGGCCAATAAAGAGTGGTCACCATGTACATGCAGTGCTTGTGAGCTACTATGGTGTATTGAAACCAATTTTAAACTATAAATCAATAAATAATAAATAAATATTCTTGTGGTTCGCCTACACTACACACATACCCATATTCATGTGCAGCTCCAATCAATATTATATACAGTTGTGTTGTGCTCCACTAATATTCACAATTATACTAATAGC
Source organism: Staurois parvus (assembly GCA_951230385.1). Classification (NCBI taxonomy): domain Eukaryota; kingdom Metazoa; phylum Chordata; class Amphibia; order Anura; family Ranidae; genus Staurois; species Staurois parvus. The sequence continues at coordinate 40,860 of CATNWA010021861.1, forward strand.
CTTATGTGACTAATTATATGTTGATTTTCAAAATTAAGGAATTATGATATAAAATATCCATAAACCGTAAATAGTGCAGTGAAAATTTCCTCTAAAAATATATATATAAAAGTGCTCAAATTGATTTTCTACAAATGAATACTAATCAATATAAATATAATTATAATCAATAGTCCACTTTGGGATGATTTTGCAAAATAGTGCTCCTTCTCCTCTATGCGCTCACCTTATTTTTTTACCAAACCGTTAAGTAAGGCCAAAACAGCTTGTGTCCCTTATATGGACTAGTGGGTGATTTGCACACTGTATCCTTATCCCAGATGGACGGATGGATGAGTGTAGTGTTATACTTTATCCACAGTGTGTCTTGTTGTCCTCCAGAGCCCCATTGTATTGGATTAAGATAGATGGATGGATGGATTCCTCCCTCTCTCCTCCAGGGGGTTTTTCCACTTCCTACAACTCCTCTCATTTTTTACTTGCACTCCCTCACTGCTCCTTCCTCTGTTGCAGTGGCACACTAACTAGTGCTTCTGAGTATGGGGGAGCATGTGATCTGCTCCCATGTACTTGTAATTTGAGCACTTTTATTTATATATTTTTAGAAGAAATTTTCACTGCAATATTTACGGTTTATGGATATTTTATATCGTAATTCCTTAATTTTGAAAATCAACATATAATTAGTCACAAACGGCTATTAGTATAATTGTGAATATTAGTGGAGCGTGACACAAATATATATACTATTGAAAAGAATGGGCACCACCCAATATGGTTAGGGAATATTCCAAAAGGACAGATAGAGATAGTCAAGAAAAATTGTACAAATTAATCTGATTTTTACACTGCACGTTATTAAAGAAAAAAAATCCTCCAGAAGGGTTACTGTTCTGAACACTTGGATAAGGTTATATAGGAGGTAGGAGCTATACTTAGGGACGATTAGAGAAGAATGAGGAACAACAATGGGGGTTTATTTCCGGTTTTCATTGTCAAATTAGAGAGGTGGAATACATATTCAAGAAACATTTGCATGCACTATGTATGGATAGAATTTTGGGTCCAGTATTGCCTACAAATCCCTGTTTTATATATTGAAGAGCTCCTAATTTTGGAGACTGGGTGGTTTAAAAATACTTGACCCCCGAGCAGACAATTGTTTTTCTTGGAGAGAAACATTTTTTTTTCATTTATAAGTGTAAAGCCTGCAGAAGTGTTGAAAATAATGAGAAGAGACGTACCCACTTCACTTCTGCAGGGGGAAATAAAGAGTTTGATATTGACAAATTCATCAGTTGTAACACCAGTTTTGCGGTGTATGTTCTGCAATGTCCATGCTGCCTACAGTGTGTGGGCCATACAAAACATCCATTTGTATTAGACAGCACACTGTATCTTTGCATTTTAGACAAGTACATGGGAAATATCCTGGTTTACAGTTTTGTGGGGTGGATATGGTGTATTCCTCTTGGAGAGGCTCAAAGAGGGTTGGGGACCTCTGGAGGAGGGAGACCAAATTAATATATTTGCTGGAACATTAACTGTTCCATTAGCGATTATTGATTTTAGAATAAAAATCGAGTTTATAGCAGGGGTCAGCAACCCGTAGATCACAGCCAGGTGACTGGTAGATCGTGGTCTGGACTTGTTGATCTGCCATCCTAGAGCATCACACAGAGTGCAATGCAGAGGGACTACTTATAAAGTTGGAGCTGTAGTAGGAAGCAAGAGCCGCATTAGCCAATGCCTCCTCTGTACTGCTGGCTCCTGTCTCATATGGAGTGATACCAGCTGCACTCCACCTCTTATCCCGGCTAGTGGTCTCCAGAGTGGAACCAGCAGCAGGAAAGAAGAGATCTTCAGATCAGTGTGAAACAATACACAGGGCATGATAGCATAGGGCAGCTCTCACAGTGATGCATTGTGGTTTATCCACAACGTGTACCTGCAGCTTTCTTGTAGGTTTGCTGCGTTTAGCCTTACACTTCTCTTATATCCTGTGGGTTTGGTGCACTTTCTGAAAGCGCACCAAAATTCCTGAATGCAGGAGTTTTGGTGCGCTTTCAGATAATGTACCACACCTGCAGGATATAATAGAAGTCTATGGCAAAGCCCAGCTAACCCAGGAAAGTCGCAGATTCACTGTGCTGCACCCACAGTGAAGGTAAATCGCAGCACATCAGTGTGAAAACAGACTTATAGGGGGCTCAGAACAGTAAGGGTTCATTTAGATTTGCAATTTGGGGGGGGTGAAACCCCATAGTTAAGATATGTATTTACCACCCCTGCCCTACTACACCCCCTTTAGCTGCAGTGGCAAGGGGTGTACACATGTCGCAGCTGCAGCAGGAATTACATGCCCTGTAATGGTTGGTGGGTGTTTAGTCTGCCAAGCAGGGGCGGACTGACCATTTGGAAACTCGGGCACCGCCCGGGGTCAGTAGGGGGCCCCATAAGATGCCCCTGGTACCTTTTTCATAGGCTTTTTTGAGTTTGGGCAAGGACACAGGGGCCCCATGATCCCCTATTGCCCGGGGGCCCCATGAGTTGTCAGTCCGCCTCTGCTACCAAGCATGACCCATTCAAGTGAATGAGGCCACTCTGCTAGTGCCCTGCAACCTTGTGCAGTACCGCAAAAGGGGTTAAAGCAAGTAGCGTTGTGTTGCTTTCTCACCACATGCTTTAACCCTTTGGACCCTGCAGAGGCATGCAGTTGCAGGGTGCTTGCAGAGTGACCCCATTTACTTGAATGGGTCCCAATTAGTAGGTGGTAGCACCCACCAAAACGAACAGGGGGTTTAATTCCTGCTGCGGCATGTGTACACCTTTGGCTGCTGCCTTAGCAGCTAAAGGGGGTAAGGATTGGAGGCAGTAAAACTGCAACTCAACCCCATGGTTTTACCACCCCCCCAACTTTACGTTTGCACGAGCCCTAAAGTTTCCACTGCCAAACGCAACTAAGGACTCATTCACAATTACTGGTCCAAGGATGTCAAGGGACAAGAATTGTAGACCTGCACCGAAGGCTGAACTGGGCTACCCAACTATTGGCCCAAGCAGCTTCGTGGTGCATCAGGTGGTTACAACAGTGTGGTGCAAAATCAATTCGCAAATGAGACTAAGAAATACAAAAAACCAAGCTGTTAGTCTCCCTAGGGTCTGCTGCAAAACCATGCAAGATCTCCACCATCGAAGGGGTGTCAATGAGCAATGAGAACAGGGAGAAATCAATCCCAGAACTACAACGTGAGCGGCATCTTGTCAATGCATCTCCAGGCAGCCTGGGACCACACAGTCCACCAAGAAGAAAACAATTGGTAACACACACTAACCCCGTACTAAGGAATTTGAAATCCTGCTAGTGCCTCCCTTGCTCAAAGGAAGAGCTACATGTCCAAGGAACACTGTCCTGAAGCTATTGCCACTGAACATCTGAATGAAATGCAGAGGAAAAGGAACTGGTTTTTTTTTTGAAAAGTGTTGTGGTCCTGTATTGGTGGTGATGCCTACGTTCTACCCCGCCGGCTCGCCTCCTGGTCTTCAATTTGAGAGCTTGAAATTTTTAATTTTTTTATTTTATGGGGTGGGGGCAGGCGATAATGTTTTGGTAAGCTTTGGGTCCCTATCACCCTTTGGTCTTTTTTTTGTTTTTGTTTTGTTTTTGGTTTTTCTGTCTTCCACGCTAATGTTTTTTTGGGAAATACATCCATGAATTATGGGTTATGTGAACCCCGGCTCCCCGCCGCTTTTTGTCTTTATTGTTTTTTTTGGGGGGGAGTGTTAATGTACGGCTCTTTTTAAAATTAATACTAACCGAGAAGGGCCGTTTCCTTGCTCATGAATCCTAAATGCCTTATATGATTGGTGCCTACAAGAACAGGCTTCCCTGATCTAAACGGGCCGTGAACCACTGGTAATATGCCTCACTTCTATTATGCTCTGATATGTACCTGTGTGACCATGTTTACATTGTTCTTCAAGATAATAGTTTTAATGGTCATCCATATTATCGCCATGTTTCTTTCTTAAGGAGAATTTTTCTTTTTTTCTTACATCACCTTCCTTTCCCTTTTTTCCCTTCCTTTTTCCTTCCCCTTCCACATCCTTTCTTTCCCTCACCCATAAAAGGTTCTTAGTTGTATTATTTTGTTTATGACAGCCACCGCTATGTGCAATGATATGGTGGAGCCACCCCTTAATGTGTGTCCCTTGCGTCTTGGACGCAAAATTTTTTCCACTGAAAATTTGTGGTTGTTGTTTTTCGTTACACTACCTTAGAGTGTACAGTTTCGTCCCCTTCTGCTCCTCTTGTATTCTTGTCTGTTTTTTTTTCTACTTTTCTCGACGGATTCCATGGGCCAAGCCTCAGGGTAAAGGTTGCAAATTTTGAGGAATGGAACTGTGTATTTCCTAAGGCATACTTTGGGCAGCTGGAATTCCCCTTGAACTTCTGTATGGGCTTTAAAACCCTTTGAAAAATTTTTTCCCTCAACAATATCCATGGGTTTAAATTCTTCCAGACCAGCAGCTTCTAAAGTGTTCCATCAGCTAGAGTCCCAGGACGTGAACGTAGTTCCCCCTGTCCTGCAAGGAGACAAGGTTTTTCCTTTCCTTCAAATCCTCTCGCCAAACGGCTACCTCTCTCACCATTATACCGACCCTAATTCTCTGCTTTCAAACCCTTGAGTAAGCTACTAAGGGCGTGGTGATTGCCGGTGATTAAGCTTTTAGACGCAATCTGCTGCTTTACCATGCAAACCTGGAATAGTTAGATCCCCTCCGGTAGGTAAATGTGCTCCTCTGGGGTACGCCTTTGGGAACCAGGCGAGGTGACCCTAGGTGGGATTATTAAACGCGCCAAATAGATTTCAACACAAATTTTTTTCTCACTTGTTTGAAGGTGAAATTCACAACCAACCAAAGCGGTAAAATTCCTCTTATTGCTGGGGCCGAATTCGAATATTGCTCTCTTAATTCCTCTGTCACGATCGCCATTACCGTTGACGGGAGGGAACCCCTAGCCAACGCCCTTTTCTTTCCTCAGGAATCTAAATTTGCATGATACACGCTGCAAGCTTATGGTTTACGCGTTGACGATGTCCTGGTCGGGGAAATGTAATCCTACGTTCGGGTGGAACATACACTTTTTAATAGATACACATTTTCAAATTATCTCTATCCAACATTTATCTTTTAATTCAACAGAATTGTCAATACTCGACCTCAACTCTGGTCTGATCATGATTCATTGTTCCTTTCACTGTGTCCCATTGGTTCTTTTCAAGGTGTCTTTTTCTGGTTAATGGCCTCAGCCCTCTGTTTCTTGTGGAAGAACTCATATGAAATCCCTGCTCAACCATCTCCAGGCTTTTTTGCTCCCAGGGTCCCTTTCTTCACACATTCAATCCTATTTTACGGACAATGTGGGGGTCCTAGTATCCTCGGCCCCGGTACTCCTCCTGTGTGGAGGCTCACAAAGCCATCCAATAGGTGTCACATAAACTGAATTCAGAAATCGACCTCATCCCAGGGGGAAAACGGGTCCGAGAGAATGAGGAGATGTTGGAATTGAACCTCGAGATATCGCCAGGTGCTAACTCTACTTGAGAAAGCCTGGGCCGAACTAACGGCCAATAGGAAAACTTTTGAGATGTAGTGGTAGCTGCTGAAAAACGTGGATCTTCTTCTTCCACTAACACCGATACTGAGAAAGGCCTAAAGCCCTTTAACGTTTTGGGCCGGAACATAGGTTTAATCACAATGGCGCCAATAAACCATACCGGGCCAATGTTTTGGCCTAAGAAAACTTCAAACTTGCTCTTGGTCGCAACGCATAAACCCGGTTCAAAACATCCGAATGAGGGGCGGTGGCCTGTAACCTCAGGACCCTGTGAAGATTATTCATCAGATTATGGCGGATCTTTTTTTTCCCTCTCTTTAACCAACAAACCGAACACCTTTTGGTCGCTGAACATGCTGATAAGTTTTTTTCGCTGAGCAGCACCCTACCCTCGTTCTATCCGGTTGCAAGCACTGAGATGCCCTGCATGCGGAATATCTCTGAATCTGAAAACTCTTAACCAAAGCCATCCAAATCTTTGAAGGCCTCCAAGCTCCAGGCCCAGTTGGGTTTCCTGGGCTCTACTATATAGAAATTTTGCCACCGTTCTGGTTCCTCATCTTGAACGGCCTTTTTTCAATTCTTTTAAGTCCAGTGCCCCGGCTATCTTTGGAGTTCTCGTTCAGCCGCGCTAATATTAAACTATGATCACTAAGAAAAACTTGAAGATGCTTTGAGCCGCCAACTTTAAGACCAATCCGCTGCTAATATGTGGACTTGAAAGATTCCGGGAAAAAGGTTTTTGAAACACCCAATTTAAAATAAACTACTCTCACTTTTTCATCAATCAAGGGTTGGCTTCGGGTTCCCGGGGCACAAAACTGCTGAAAACATCCGTAAAAGTTTATCCTTTTCAAATTTAAAAATTTTTTCATCGCCGCAGGATTAAACCCGAAATTCCCCTTTTTTTTTTCCCCGGAAAATTTATTTAAACAAATTTTTTTCCTTTCCGGGGAAAATTTTTTACATATACGCTGTCCCCAGATGGGGGTTTTGGGGGACGGATTTCTGGGTTGGATTTTCAACCCTTAATATTTCGCCCCCCCCTTTGGGCCCTTTTTTTTAAATAAAAAGCAGGGGTTTTTTTTTTTTTTTAAAACCCCCCTATTTTTAAAGGGGCAACCCAAAACAGGGATTTCCCCCTTTTTCAACCTGCTCTTTCTTTGGTTTCCTCGCTCTTGAACCTTTAAAACTTGCAAACCCCTTTTTAAAACAAAAACCCGGGTTTTCTTGGGTGTCCCCCCACGCCGGGACCAAAATACGAACCCCAAAATTTTTTTATGCGGAAAAATGTCCTTTTGGTTTTTTAAACCCCTCCTCTCATCACTCTCCCCCCAAACTCCAGGATATTGGACCATTTTTTTTCCCCCCTTTTACTGGCCTTTCGATTCAATTTGTCCCCAAAAACCAAAGGAAAAGCCCTATTACCTCCCTGGAACGACCTGGTTTTAACCCTTGCAGACACAATTTCCCTACCCCTTGGGGGTCCCATTTCTGGCTTATCTTTTGGGGTTACACTTTCTTCCCCCCTACTCTGCCCTTTTTTTTTGGGCCTTTAATTTTATTACCCCCTTAAATTTAGCTCTTCCCCCACTTCCCGGTTTTTTATTCTTGGCATTTTTTCCTTCTTTTATCAAAAAAAATTTGGGCCCGGGTACATGGTTTTGTCAAGGAAAGACTATCTTGCCAAAGAAACCCCGGGAAAATTTTTTCCACACCTCCCCTATTCAGGTCACTGTGTCTTTCCTCCGTGTATTGCAAAAGCTGGAATTCTCAGTTTTATTTTGGCGGCTCAATAAACATCCCAGAGTGCCTAGAGCCCACTCTGTTAACTCATAATTAAACCAGGAAGGTTTTGGGAAGTCCACATGTTTCTAGATTCCCTACTGCAGCTCAGATTTCCCATTTGTCTTTGCTTCATCCAACGACAATATCCGCCTTATGGGTAACTGCTTTGGAAAATTATCCCAACTGTGCTCCGCTTTCCTTAACCTACAATTGGCTTTTTGGCTCCCGCCCTAAGTTGCGCCCCTCTCGATTTGAAGAGCCCCTATCATGCTTTACATTTACGAACCTGGTTTCCTGTAAAATGTTTGGTTAAATATTTAATCATTTTACCTCTTTTGCTGATTACACATAATCACTTTTATTTCCGCCAGGCCTAGAACTCCCCCTTCTTTCTCTTGGTGTAAACCTCCCATCGGCTTTGTTATTGTGACATGATTTTCTGAGCCACTTTCCCATTATAGGAGTCTCTTCGAGAATCTCAAGGGGGGTCCCGCCACGGGAATATTATCAGTATTTACAATTGCACCACTGGGACCTATCCCTCCTTCGTTACCTCTACACATACCCTTACCGCAAAACGCCCTTTCAGCATGTTTGTCAGCATTCCCAGGGTACCCCCTGGTCTCATTTCTTAAAAATTTATGCCTCCCTTAACAGTAGGTCCTCCTCACCACCCCTGTCTTATGTCTCTCAATGGGAGCAAAAATCTGGGTGTCTCGCAAGATTGGCGTAGGGCCTGGGGGATGGTGGTGAAATGTTCATTCAATACAGTCACTCTTGAGGCAGCCTACAAAGTTCTCCTGCGGTGGTACTGGGTCCCGGCTCAGATTGCTCACTTTAATCTGACTGGTCCAGGGGGTGAAGACCCGGATGAATGCTATGTTGATCAATGCACAGATGTCTAGCATTCTTCATGATTCTCATCCTAGATTCCTCAAGCTTTGAGAACCTTGGATGTGTTATTCCTTGTTATCCCTGCCTCCTACTAGTTATGGCCTCTTTTAGTCGCTGCCTGTGCTAGCCCTGGATTCATGGTTCTTCTAGTTTCCCTTTCCTCCATGTTTTCTTTCTGATTCCTTTTTTTTTTCCTCCAAGATCACCAGCACATCAAATGAATGACATAAAATGAAAATTGCTGAGTATTAAAGCCAACTCCTTGGACAAAGTTGTAAGGACGAAATGTGTCAGACGTGGCTGTATGGCACATTTGATGGCTGTATGACACAAAGTGATGTCATATGCCGCACCAAATGTGACAAACTGAAAATGATGGAAGGGTGGCCCAGGTGAGACACTGATGGTATCGGTCTGCAAACCTGCACTAGCAGCTAGAGCAGGAGTTATTAGGTGGATGCAAATATTTGTTTCAATTGGTAATTTATCATGCTTTTGAGTATTATTTTTGGTGGAGTCTGAAATAATAAAGGTGTCATAGCAATATTACACTATTTCTCTTTCCTTTGCACATTATGTTTGCTCATGTGAGGAAGGAACAGCCGTAAAGGTGGTACATAGTATGAAGTGCGATTTTCTGAACACATGAGAGGCATGATGTTTTGGAGTGTGTGTGGCCTGTGGAGAGTGGTTTCTCACGGACTCACGTGTTGGAATGTGGAGGAGAATTTAAACACATGAAGAACTGCTTATATGGAATTTTATGGGCATGGTCAATATTTAATAATCACGACCAAACACTGGGTGTTATTTAAGGCATAATTATTAATTTGTGGGAGTGGTTTATGTTACAGTGCTACTTTTAGCAAAATAGTTTTTTTTGGGGGGGCTTATAAAATATTTGACATTTGTATTGTTTATGGTGTCAGCAGTAACATAAATACAAAGATTTAGTGGTGCATAATACACAATTTGGTGGATTGGTTTTCCTTCAGGGCTCAGAATACAATTAGTTTAGATCTTAATACACTGCTGCACAACAGTGAGAATGGTGATTTCCACCACTAGAAAACTTATGAAACATAGTTACTTCCCACATAGGCCAGCATACTCAATAACAAAGTGAGGACAGAAAGGCTGGTTGCCTCAGTGAATACCAGATTAGAACAGTTTTAATCATAATTGGCTGACATGGATCATGTACAGAGACACTGCCTCCTATACAAACTTGGGTTTGACACTTTTAATTGATTATCCATAACTGCACAGCTTCATAAGGCATCACAATAGCAATCATAGATATTCACCAGGTGTCATGGGACCACATCTTGGTTTGTTGCTCACACAATGTTCTAATCTAATCAACCTACTTCAGCCATTTTCAAGGGAACACTTTAGTTTTGCTGTTGATTCCCTTTCCTTGCTTCCCCCTCCCTCTTCTTGCCACTTTATTTTTATATTGCTCTGACATCCTGGGTTTACTTGCACCATTGTTAACTATATTGACTTTCAGGCTCTGTGGACTACATATTGATTGTTTTATACCACCTTTTGTTATACATTGTGCATGTTCTGTCTTTCTCTTTGTTAAAACTTTATAAAGAAAGATTTACTCCAAAAAATCTTTAACAATTCACTTGAGAAATGGATTCAAATTACTCATCCCCTTGTACTGGACATCTGGCTATACTCCAAATATAATAGATTGGTTTTGGAATATAGGTTACATTTTTAAAATGGATGAGCTAATCATGGTAACTCTACATAGGATACATCATTACATCAATACCCAATTCACTTAGAAATACTTTGAAGAGTACAAGGTATTACTTAAATGTTCTCTGATATTGTAGGAAAAATTATAATAAATTATATTCAGCAAGAAAAATTATAATGATTTAGGAAATCTATATAAACCCATTCCCCCCTCTTCTGTCCCCTTTTTTTTATTTCTTATCTTACTCATAATGTTTTATTATCTCTTAATGGAGAATATATGGTATTCATTTTTCTTTGGCTAATAATTCTGAATTGCACATCATAAAATTAAATATGTATTTTTTATTTTTATATTTTAGCAAGCAGTTTATTATTGTTAGGTCATTTTTTAATGTTTCATTTTTATTATTTTCACAATTAGATGGTCAGATCTCAGCCCTATATTGTAAAAGACAAAATTCTGCTACTATGAAATGCATTGATAAAAGAGCATTTTTTTATATGATAATAAACTTTATAGGCAAAGTAACGTTGATTTTGTTTGGAAGCTACACTGCTCAAAAAAATTAAAGGAACACTTTGAAAACACATCAGATCTCAATGGGGAAAAATATCATGCTGGATATCTATACTGATATGGACTGAGTAATGTGTTAGGAACGTAAGGATGCTCCATTGTTTGACGGAAATGAAAATGATCAACCTACAGAGGACTGAATTCAAAGACACCCAAAAATCAAAGTGAAAAAATGATGCAGCAGGCTAGTCCATTTTGCTGAACTTTCACTGCAGCAACTCAAAATGGTACTCAGTACTTTGTATGGCCCCCACATGCTTGTATGCATGCCTAACAATGTCGGGGCATGCTCCAATGAGATGATGGATGGTGACCTGGAGTATTTCCTCCCAGTTCTGGACCAGGACATCACTGAGCTCCTGGACAGTCTGAGGTGCAACCTGGCAGCGTTGGAAAGACCAAAACATGATATCCCAGAGGTATGCTATTGGAATTTAAGTCAGGCAAGCATTGGGGCCAGTCAATGGTATTAATTCCATCATCTTCCAGGAACTGCCTGCATACTCTTGCCACATGAGGCTGGGCATTGTCGTGCACCAGGAGGAACCCAGGACCCACTGCACCAGCGTAGGGTCTGACAATTGTTCCAAGGATTTCATCCCGATACCTAATGGCAGTCAGGGTGCCATTGTCTAGCCTGTAGAGGTCTGTGTGTCCCTCCATGCATATGCCTTCCCAGATCATCACTCACCCACCACCAAAACGGTCATGCTGAATGATGTTACAGGCAGCATAACATTCTCCACAGCTTCTCCAGACCCTTTCACGTGTGTCACATGTGCTCAGAGTGAACCTGTTCTCATCTGTGAAAAGCACAGGGTGCCAGTGGCGGACCTGCCAGTTCTGGTGTTCAATGTCAAATGCCAATCCAGCTCTATGATGCCAGGCAGTGAGCACAGGGCACACTAAAGGATGTTGGGCCCTCTGGCCACCCTCATGAAGTCTGTTTCTGATTGTTTGGTCAGAGACATTACACACCAGTGTCTACTGGAGGTCATTTTGTAGGGCTATACTAAAACCCTTACAGAGAAAAACTAATGGGGCCTTTTAAGGCACCATACCATATGAAAATATAAAGATGCACAACATGAAAACACTAGATAAAATAGAACAAGTTTTATTGTAATTTTATAAAAAAAAAAACACATAAGTGGTAAGAGAGACCAATTGGTCAGTCAAAATAGACACATGCATAGTAAAGCAGAAAAAACATAATATAAATCTATAATTAACAAAAAGGGGGGAAAAGCTCTGGCCTGGGATGCAAAAGCGTCACAAGCAAGAGTCTAAGAGCCCTAACAATAACATCAAAAACGTAGATCATCATTAGGCAAATGTATTTCCATAAAGTTGAATTAAAGAAATGGATAATTGATCCAGAAATCCGACGCGTTTCGTGGGATAAGACCCACTTCCTCAGGGAATTTAGGAAAACAAAATAACAGTGCCTCTAGTGAAATCAAAAGATACAGAACCAATTAACAATGAAAAATACAAATAAAACATAATAATGAACTCAATGAAAATCTACAGCAAAAATACATGAATAAAGTAAAGGCAGAAAATTACCAACCGATGATGATGCTCTGTACAATAGTAACACCTGATGTAGATGAAGATCAATATTGGTAGAAAATACAAGAAAGCCTTATTCAGTGGACTTCAGGGAGGAAACCACCAGTCCAAGAGTACCTCTGGTCAGATAAACAGCAGAAAGCCAAACCAATGTTCTAAGGGTCCATAAAATAATCAAGGAAAAACAATATGAGTCTCTTTCTTCATAAAAACCAACTACACCCCTCCTCCCCAAAGTTAGTAAAAAAATTATATATATTACAGAGAAGAGCCAAAAATGCAGAAAAGAGACCCATTGTTGGCTAAAATAAAATAGATAGATTATTGTATAAATCCAAGAAAACATACCGTTCCAATAGTGCAAGGCTGCAGTAATCAATCAGCAAAATTCAATGATGAAACCAAAGCTTAGCCATATTCAGATGCTAAAAGAGCAGAAGTTCCAGCAATGGACAAAAAGAGGGCAAAATCTGCCCAAACAAGAGCCCCAGTGTGGTCCTTGGTGCCTGAGAGGTCTATAGACCTTAAATAGTGGTGTTTTGGTGCCAAAACTTCAAACCGGAAGTATTGTGAGCACATGGGATGATGCACGGTGATGATGTCATGACGTTGGCGTCCTTACGTCATATGTCGGCGACGTCGGATGTCAAAAAACATCCAAGTTAAACAATACAGCCAGAGACATCAACCCGGCCTTGTGATACCAAAAAAGGCCACAGGAGGGACCCAAAACCTCAACCAGGGCTAAAACAAAGTATAGACCACAAAACCATAATATAATAATAGACAAAAATAAAACAATAAAGAAGACTGGCCAGAAATGGCCAATACTATGGCCAATGAGACACAGTATTAGGGCATTGGTAGTAATTGGATTTAACATGCAGAATGAATAACTATTAAACAGATACACATCTGGAAGAGAAAAAAAAACATTATTGGTTGATATTATATAAATCTGCCACAATACAATATCTGCAAAACAACAAAATAAATTAAACATAATTATTTATCCCTTTTGATAGAGACAAAATCATCCAACTTAAAAAGTAATAATAATAAAAAATAATAATAAAAAAAAGATATATAATAATATTATAAACATTTTGTAGGGCTCTGGCAGTGCTCATCCTGTTCCTACTTGCGCAAAGGAGCAGATACTGGTCCTGCTAATGGGTTAAGGACCTTCTACGGCCCTTTCCAGCTCTCCTAGAGTAACTGCCTGCCTACTGGAATCTCCTCCATGCTCTTGAGACTGTGCTGGGGAGACACAGCAAACCTTCTGGCAATGGCACATATTGATGTACCATCCTGGAGGAGTTGGACTGCCTGTGCAACCTCTGTAGGGTCCAGGTATCGCCTCATGTTACCAGTAGTGACACTGACCCTAGCCAAATGAAAAACTAGTGAAAAGCAGTGAAAGAAGATGCATGGGGAAAGAAATGTCATTGGACTCCACTTGTAAAGCCATTCCTGTTTTGGGGGTTGTCTCAATGTTGCCCATCTAGTGCACCAAAGCAGCTGAAACTGATTAACACCCCCTCTGCTACTTAAATGACCAGATCAATATCCCCAGAGTTTAATTGACTTGATATTACACTCAGATGTGATTAAAAAGTGTTCCTTTAATTTTTTGGAGCAGTTTATATATATGTAACCTGTAATTTATCTTAACATTTCTGAAAGCCTTATTAAAAATGAAAAAAAATATATAGTTATAAAAATATTATAATGCAAACTATATCAATCTATCCACTAACACCAGAATCTTATTTTTTTCCCCATCAAAATCTAATGTACAGAAATGTACAGATCACTGAATCATTTTTTGATACTATTAACAAAACCTTTACAACATTAAAATCAAACATATATAATGAGACCAAGCCTAGCCTAGATGGTGAACAGAACAAGAATTAGGAAATCCCCCTATGCTAAATGCTACATCTAATAAATAGTACATACTATAGCTCCTCTGTTCCAGGGAATGGTGAAGATCAATTTATTCTAGATGCAGATGTTTTTGGTCCTCTACAGCAGTGTTTTTCAACCTTTTTTGTGCAAAGGCACACTTTTTTCATGAAAAAAATCACGAGGCACACCACCATTAGAAAATTTAAAAAAATTTATTGAAAATCTTTTTTGACTTGAGGGCCGCAATGGGTTCATATATTGGACCCGGGGGCCGGACCAAGAGTAGATGAATGATGTGTATGTGTCATCCATAGTAAGTAAGTAATATTCCCCATAGTAAGCATAGTAATTAATCCCCCATATAGTAATTCATCCCCCCCTATAGTAATTCATCCCCCCTATAGTAATTCATCCCCCATATTAAAGTCCCCAAGCCCCCCTGTGTCAATTCACTTACCTTTGCTCCGCACGTTCCTCTCGCCGTTCCGGTTTTGTGTAGCATGAAAATCTGTCTCCTATGAGGATCTGTCCCCCTCGACGTATCTGAAAGCCATGTGCCACTTTCAGTTATAAAAATATTAGCAACCGATCGGCGATCTATCCGGCACATGCGCAGATACGTCGAGGGGGACAGATCATCCTGACAGTATCATGCTCCGCGGGCCGGATTAAAAGGTCCGCTGGGCCGTTGTTTGCCCATTGCTGTTCTAATGATTGGTCTATTTGTGAGCCGAGGCCTACGTTACGGATGAAATTGCAATTTTTTCCCACGGCACACCAGACAATATCTCACGTACACACTAGTGTGCCGCGGCACAGTGGTTGAAAAACGCTGTCCTCTACAGGAAAAGTGCTGGCCCCATACTGATCCATCCTGCCACTTGCAGGCCACTCCGGGCTATTAAACTGTGTATGTGTGCATTGTGTCCCCTCCTGGCTCCAGCTAAACTTACTAGCGACCGCTCCAGGACATTCAAAATCCAAACGCATGCTGTGTTCAGCCAGAGGAGGAGTTGGCTCATGCACAGGATTTTAATGGCCCAAGGTAGCTGCTACTAAGATTAGTTGGATCCTGGAGAAGACACCCAGTAATAATGGCCCAGAACGGCTGCTAAGGAGCGCAATATAGTAACATTCAGCCCATCTTGCAAACGGCAGGAAGGAGCGTTATATGGGAACACTGCTTTTTCTGGAGAGGACCCAAAAGAGCTGTATCTAGACTGGGATGACCTTCTCCATTCTCAACAGGAGGAATTATTTATTCACACAGAAGAGTATGTACATTGAATGTAGAATTGTGTAGGGAGTTTCTAAAAGATTACTGAATGGTGAACTTACACTTTAAGCTTTATTTATTTTAGTGTATCTGTCTGAACATAATGTTGCAGGCACAAGAGGTTCTTTCCTCCCAAAGCTCCCAAACACCCAAGGCCCATGGTTTAGTATTTTACCACTCTCCCCTTTCATGGGCATTCCTGCAGTGCTCCAGTTCATGCGATAAAAAAAAATCATAATTCAATGTATACTGAGCACCTTCTTCTGGGCTATTCATCAATAAGAAAAATAAAGTTATATAAAGACACATTCCTCAGTCTCTTTGCCATATAATATTGTGCAAAGAAGTAGGGGGGTATGCATTTCTTAGTTTCAGGAACATGTAAATATACTGTATAAGGAGAGAAAGTGGCAATGTCCCTTAACACTCAGTGGAGTAAACATACACCAGTGCTGGCTTGCTGTTAAAAACATGGGAAAGCATAGCAACCATAATACTGTATATGATGGGGGGTATTTAGCATGGACTAGAAAAATTATTTTTCCTGGCTGATTTGGATTGTTTTAATATTCTACTTCCAAGCTTTCTGAATGTATTTTCCAGGGTGGGGGTAAGTCATTTTTGAATGAGGGTATGTGTTTACACATGTGTTATTTTGCATTTTACATGGGCTGCTATTCAGTTCCATGGGCACTACAGGCAAACTTCAGAATGCAGAAAGTAAAAACCATAGAATAGATTCACCATTGACAAACACATTGCTATAAACAAATTTGTCACAAATAGCTGAATTTGGTGTAGTTTAAAGAGGTTGTAAAGCCTAAACATGTTTTACCTTAAAGTGTTACTAAACCCACAAGAGAAAATCAGTCTGTATATGCAGTAAAGCATGCTTGTTATACTCACTGTGGAACCTGAGGGTTTAATCCTCCGCACTGAGTAAAAAGGCTGTTTCATCCTGTCTTCTCTGATCCTCCCCTTTTTCTACTGTCCCCAATCCATCTGCTGATAGAACAGTGCCTTAGGGCAAGCTGTGCATGCTCTGTTTAGTGTGTAATGATAGAGGTTTTTTTTTCTGTGGCAGGATGCATATGATCAGCACAGGGCCAATCAGCACTGTCCAGACAGAGGGTAAGGGGTTATGCAGCCTCATAGGACAGTTAGAGGAGAATGAAAACTCCTACTACAACGTTTTAGACACTGATAGATGTCACAAGACTGCTATGTACTGCTGCTGAGAAAAAGGTATTTCAGCAGTTTATATTTACTAAGGAGAGAGAGAGAGGGAAGGGAGAGGTGGGAGAGACAGAAGAAGGGAGAGGGGGGAGAAAGAGAGAAATGGGGGGGGGGGAGGGAGGGGGAGAGAGGGGAGAGAGAGGAAAGGGGGAGAGAAAGAGAAGAGGGGAGAGGGAAGGAGGGGAGAGAGAGGGGGAGGGAAAGAGGAGGGAGAGGAGAGGGGGAGGGAAAGAGGAGGGAGAGAGAGGGGGGGAAAGGGGGGGAGAGGGGGGAGGGAAAGAGAGGGGGGAAGAGAGAGAGATAGGATGTGGAGAGAGAGGGAGGAAAAGAGAGTGAGGAGGAGAGAGAGGAGAGAGGGGGGGGAGTGGGAGGAGGGAGAGAAACAGAGATGGGAGGGAGAGAGAGGGGGGAGGCAAGACAGAGGGAGGGGAAAAGAGCGGACAGAAATAGGGGGAAAGGGAGGAAAAGGGGGAAAGAGGAGAGGGAAGGGAGGGCAGAGAGAGAGAGAGAGAGAAGGGGAGATGAGAATGAGGGGGAGGAAGGGGGGAGGGAAGGGGGGAGAGGGGGGAAAAGAGGGAGAGGGGGGGAGAAAAGAGAGAGAGGGGAGTAGAGGTAGGGAGAGAGAGGGGGGA
>CATNWA010021862.1:0-48382 GCA_951230385.1 Staurois parvus
CCCGGCGTGTAATTGGGATCTAATCTTTGGAACGTACCAATAGTGGTTGTGAAGCAGAAAGTCTGTTTATTTTGCAGAATCGGTCAATTGCAGCTTGCCGTTGGCTGGAAACTGTACGTTTTGTACTGGAATGCACTAATCACCAAAAAATATTACCGCCACCGGCGTTGTAAATGGATCTACTCTTTGAACGTCCTATAGTGGTTGTGATGCAGAAAGTATGTTTTATTTAGACAACGGTCAATTGAAGTTGCCGTTGGCTGGAAAACTGTTACGTTTATGTCACTGGAAGCACTAATCACCCCAAAAAATATTACCGCCACCTCTGGCGTGTAAATGGATCTAACTCTTTGAACGTACAATAGTGGTTTGTGAAGCACGAAAGTCAGTTTATTTTGGCACCCAATCGGCAAACTGCAGCACAATGTGCACGACAGCCACCAAAAAAAAAAGGGTGTATGTCACTTTAAATTTTCGATTCTTTGATAGCTGTGGCCCTAAGTAACGATTCTGTGTCCCTGAGTAACAATTCTGTGTCCCTGAGTAACGATTCTGTGGCCCTAAAGTCTCTGTGGCCCTAACTCTGTCCCTTAATACACACAGGTCTGTCTCTCTTGAATGACCGGAGGCTAATGGAGAATTCTAAGATGGCCGCGATTTATAGCTCCACCATTACACAGTGCTGGCTGGCTGCTGATTGGCTAATGCGATCACATGTCATGAATGCATTATGGGTCAGCGCGTCTTGTCTGCGCGCCTTCCCAGAGATCCCCGCCCCATCTTCTCTGTCCATTTTCTCCGTGGCCACACATGTCGCCGCCATTTTTGGGAAAATTCGATTCGTGCATCCGAAGTTTGCTAATCTTCGGATTCGTCGCGAATAGAATTTTTCCAAATCTTCAGAAC
Organism: Staurois parvus; assembly: GCA_951230385.1. Lineage (NCBI taxonomy): Eukaryota > Metazoa > Chordata > Amphibia > Anura > Ranidae > Staurois > Staurois parvus. The sequence goes on from CATNWA010021862.1 coordinate 907, forward strand.
GAATTCCACTTCGTCCATGTTCGATTCGCTCATCTCTAATAACCAGCATTAACAGCCATCATCCCAGAATTTTGGATTAAACATATAGGAGGGACAACCTAGATTAAATGGGACTTTAAAGGCATGAATACATAGATTAAAAATATGAAATCTTTATTTCCATTGAATTTTCACACATTTAAAATTATGACACGACAAACCATTTTCAAAAGATCATATTGTAACATGACATCAGCATCAAAAAATATTGTTTAGTTACAGAGATAATTTTGTAAAGATCCAGCGTGTTTCGGAGTAATTTTACTCCTTCCTCAGGGATAAGAAAACAGAAGGGTGATATAATCGGTGAGATTGAAAATACATTTGTTTAGAACACACTATATGTACATAAGAAATATGCATGTAGGTATAAATCTTCAAAAATGTGTATCCAGTCAAGCACATGGACCGTTAACCACTTGCTTTCAGCACTGTCACATTTTGAATGACAATTGTGCGGTCATGCAACACTGTACCCATATTAAATTTTTATATTTTTTTCACACAATAAAGCTTTCTTTTGGTGATATTTAATCGCCACTGGGTGTTTTATTTTTTTGCGCTACAGACAAAAAAAAGCAAAAAATTTGACAAAGTTTTTCTTTGTTTCTATTATAAAATTTTGCAAACAGGTAATTTTTCTCCTTCACTGATGTGCGTTGATGAGGCTGCACTGATGGGCACTGATAGGCAGCACTGATAGGCGTGCCGTAGGTGTGATAGGCGTGATGAGATGGCACGGATAGTCAGCACTGATAGGTGGCACTGATAGGCAGCACTGATACGTGGCACTGATGAGGCGGTACTGCTGGGCAGCACTGATGGGTGGCACTGACTGGCAGCACTGCTGGGCACTGACTGGCGGCACTGATGGGTGGCACTGCTGAGCAGCACTGATGGGTGGCACTGATGGATGTGCACAGTCAAAAATATGTTTTGTTTTTTTTTAAATTGTTGGGTTTTATAAAATATAAAAAATGCATAGGCGATCAAATACCACCGAAAGAAGGCTCTATTTGTGTGGGAAAAAGGGATGTAAATTTCATTTGGGTGCAATGTTGCATGACCACACAATCGTCAGTTAAAGTAATGCAGTGCAGTAATGCAAAAAATGGCCTGGTCAGGAAGGGCGGTAAATCCTCAGGAGGGCAAGTGGTTAAGGTGAAACCTGTTCAAAATGATGCAGAGTGGCTTAAAGTAGATGCAAATCTTAACTGAATGACATTTAGCTTGCCAGGAATGGCCAGAAAAAGAACCTTCATGACAGAATTGCAAGGTATGTTTTTTTTTTAATCCATAGTTACATTGGCCCAGCTTGGATAAATGTAAGTATATATATCTCATACCTGGCTTATCCCTGTGGAATCAGAGAATCACTGTAGTAACTGCTGCAACTAAATATCTCATACCTGGCCAATCCCTGTGGAATCAGAGAATCACTGTAGTATCTGCTGCTACTACAGTGATCTTCTGCGTTCTGTGCCAAGCAGCTGCCCTGCTTTATATAATAACCACAGAGGATCAGAGGGTTTGGAGAACTCCTGGTATTTGTCTCAGTGAATACAAGGCATTGGCCTCTCCACCTTGTGCAATCAGAGAATGTGTTGCAGAAAAATGCAAGTCATTCTCTGAATGGTGCCAGTCCAAGCAAGCGACCTCCTGTGATTACAATGCAGCAGGGCAGCTGCTCAGCACAGGATCCAGAAGATGGTGAAGATCATTGTAGTAGTGGTGGCTACTTCAGTAATTCTGTGCTTCAACACTGATCTGCCAAATATGGAATATGTATACTTGTATTGGTCCAAGCTGAACAAATGTTTTTATGCAAAAAAAAAAAAAAAAAAAAAAAAAACCTGGAATTCAGATTTAGGAATAATGAAAATTACTTTTATAATTATATTACCATTTTAAAGCTTATGCGATTTTAGTGACTAGATATACATATACCAATTAGCTAACCCAAACCTTATTGTGAACGGGCCCTTTAAAGTTCAGATAGTGATTCTTTGCATCTTTGAGCCTTGTTATTATTGTACCTGTTGTCTACTCCTTAGTTTTTAGTCAGTTCTTTTTTAAACCAGTTGAAAAATCATTCTGTGTAGTGCCATCCTATTGGAAACCTGTGCAGAGAGATGAGGGGAGGTACCAGTGCTGATCCCTTCTAAAAATGTCAGATATCTTGCCATCATGCTGGTTCTCTGGCTTCAGTACTTTGAGTCACTGACCTAGAACAAGATTGCATCAAAGAAAGTCAGAACTTCTGATCTGCATATTGCTCTAAGATCATGACTCAGAAAACACAGAAACCATTGGATCCAAATGGCAACAGAGCTATTGTTTTTAAAAGGACATCAGTATTGGCAGCCTATGTATTCTGAATTAGTCACATTTTGAATGTCAATTACAGGTGTAGCGCTGTTGTATTGGGTCCTCTATTCTTACCTTGACAACTACAAAACCCTCTGTACCTCTGCCACCTCAGGTATACACATTGTGACATGGGGTAGTAGTGGCAGATGCACCATTTTAGTGAGTCCACAGCAGACAGGAACTATTTTTAATGGTTTAGTAACCCAATTTTATTTAAAAGAAGGCAAAAAGTTCACAAACAAATGATTTCCCACTCAGGTTAAGAAGGCAAAAGTTCACAAATGTTCCCATGCAGGTTATCCTCTCCAACTTCAACAGAAATCCATGCACTGGAAAATGTCAAGCCATCTGGCTTGTAAGCTCACTCAGCTTCAGTTTCAGTACCTCTCCTGGAAACTTGGCTTTCTAGCCTTTAGACACAGTGCCCTGCTGTAAGGCCCACTTTTGGCCTATGGATGGAGGTTCTCTTGACGCCCCTATAAGAATCGACCTGACTCCTGGAACTGAGACCTCTGTTTCTTGGCTTCTGGCTGTGTCCTCTGACCCCTTTGATGAGACCTTCCGTCTCCTACACTGGGAGCTCTCTCCAACTGGGAGCCCAGAGCTATTCTAAGATCTGAGTATATAGCAACACCTCACACCTATGTACTCCAGATTGCAGGTGTCTAGCAAAACCTGGACACAGGATTTAATGTTCGGATCCAGAGCTGCATAATCCAGAGAAATCCAAATCCACAGCTTTCTCTGCCCAAAAACATTAGTCAGAAACATCGCATTCACCCTAAATGTAAATCCTGTCACATTTTCCTATCTTCTCACAGTGCAGGGTCTCATCCTGTCACAATGTCAACAGACACAGATTGAGAACCTTTGGCTAATGCCTCAGGGTCACCCCGAAATGAAACTTGAGACCTTGGGGTATATCAATATATATTGAGAAAATGAGTTTTCAAAAATTGTTGTTGACAAACATACAATTTCTTGTTCAATAGTAACATGAAGGCACAATAATATAAAGAGCACCTAGTCCACCCACTCAGGAGCTATGACTGGAGCCATCAAGTGGAACAAACACAATAAAGAAAAAATAAGCAATCACATTAAACACAAAGTATAACATGTAAACATGTCAATGGTAGCCCAGATATTAAAGTAGCAAATTATGGTACAGCAAATCCTGGGCATGGATAGATCTAAGGAGGACACAGCCCCCCCCCCCCCCCAAAAGGAGAGAGACAAAGAAAGAAACAAGAAAATGAGATAGAGGCAAGAGAAGGGGAGGGGATAAGGGATCTGAGATCTTTGGAGACACCATTGGCATAGATACAGTTTCTAATATCAACCAATGTAGCAGGATTGCCTCCTTAGGTTCTGATAAGGCTACATAAACAGTAGCTTTCCCCATTGGAAATGAGCAACATAAGGTGACAGTGAATTTGGTATCAATAGAATAATGACTAAGTCACCTAGCATCACTTAAGGTGAGTAAGCTAGGACCTAGGCTATAATACAATAACTGCAAGGTAACTGTAAACTCTTGACTAGGCAGGATAACAGGTCCTCTTATACAGTCCTCAAAGTAAATCTTCGGCCAGTCACATTGCAGCTCTTGAAGAAGTTTCTGTACTAGAAGGAACAATTTCAGCAAGAAGGAAATGGTTGTAGAACACTGATTTCCTAAGTACTGAGTGGTGAAGTGTCCAGCAAGGGGTTCATTATCAAAGTTATAATATGGGATATCTCTCAGATGTTCAGGGACACAGTTCTGAGCAGCAGTACTGTTGCCAATGTTTGTGGATGATATGGGAACAGAAAGTCAATATGACTTTCCAATGATATCAATACAGGGCTGGTTGATATGTTACAAAGGGTTCATTTCCACTCACTCACCTACTCCTGAATTTTTGTAATAGAATGTCTCCATTGGTGATGAGCTGGGGACCCGCTTTACGGTGGAAATGGTTCCAGATGAGCTTCTGCAGTGATCAGACAGCGGTAGCTCTGTGATACTGCTGCACTCTTAGATAGACTTGCATAGTTGACAACATTTCAAAAAAAATTTTAGGGATACCTTTTTTTTGCTGTGTGTCCAGTAAGCCATTGTAGGTGGAGAATGTGCTTTAATTAGGGGTGTGGCAGTTATTTAATAAGGGCGTGGTTCTACAAGAAGCATATCATTAACATATTCATTTATTTGTTGGGGGCATATATTTATAGTGCCTAAAATGTATACTGTGCTTTACATACTGTATGTAACATTTAATTTTTAGAATATAGTATATACAGGAAGATACTGTATATCATAAGGATAGAAACCCAGCTAAGAAGATATTGTTCATTAGTAAAATGATGTATGTAATTGTCTGGCTACACCAGCTCATTCTTTTTACGCTACATGCACACTGGGCGTTTTAATAACGCTGACAACGGTAGCTGTATAAAGCTTTTCAGCATTTTTTAAGCGTTTTTGCATTAGCATTTAGCTGCGTTTTTCTCCGTTTTTTAACTTTTTTTACAAAAAAAACCCAAAAACGCAGATTTACCGCAATTTACCACATTTTGCCGCGTTTTTCAGTGTTAGAGCGTTTTTACAGCTAAAAACTCCTCTAGAAACCCACTAGTTCTGGGGGGTTTTTCCAGCCAAAAAATGTTGATTACAGTCTGTGTGTGCATGGACACATAGGATAACATGCTGGGGGGTTTATTGGCTGTAGAAAAAAATGTCAAAAACAGCAGCTGTAAATGATCTGGTTCAATTTGGTCCCCACAGATTAATGCAAATGCGGTTTTACAGGACAAATATCTCTACAAAATTTTCTAAATACACCCCCAACAAAGGCTAGCCATACACGATCTAATAATTCAGCCAAGGTAACTGTGCTGTTTTCATGCTGAACAGGGCCAAGCCAGCAAGGCCTGTGGTGACAATCACACTGGAAATAATACTATTTAAGGTCCAGTTCACATCTAGTCTATTCACGTTGTTAATCAATCTCTGATGAAGGGGGCACTCTAGGACCCCCAAATCACCATGTTTACTGTTTTGATTGTCCCTTGGACTTTTATTGGAATAAAGTTGAATCTGGACTTCCTAGCAGTGCTGTGGCGCTTCAGTTTCAATTTTTGTTACATTAGACTACAATTCAAGGAGGTCCACTGGTGTGTAGAAGCTGCCTGCCCAGGAACCAGATCATTATACCAACATCAGTACATTAAGAGAACAATAAGAGTGAGATAAAACTACAGGTCCAGTGCTATTTTTCTACTTTCCAATAAAAATTAAGGAAGACTCGAAGAAAACTTAGCAAATATAATAAAACAAATGTCACTGTAAAATTATAAACTTAGGTTGGGTACACACTGGCCAAAAGTCAGTTGGTTCAGCAGGAACTGACCCCACTTTTGGTCAATGTGTACAGCTTTCTCTCCGACAGAAGCCGGTGTAATGATCTGCTTTTGTAGAAGGGACATGCTGTAAAAAACAGCATCCAATCAGAGCTTGCAGCCATTGGTCTGTGAATTCTGGAGGGAGTGGGAGAGCCTCCTCACTGTCAGAATTCAATGGAGCAGCAGGGGATATCACCGCACCAACATCACTTTAGTTTTTTTACAATGATCGGTCAGTTTTTTTATCATTCAACCTTCTGGTTGAACAGAAAAAAAAAACTGTCAGTGTGTACCCAGCCTACTTTAAAGGTTAACTTCAGTGAAAAACTTGGCATTCACTTTCATTCACAACTTTTTCATCTTTGGGAGGTAATTGGTCATCCTCACAAGTCTGTACAGGTATTCATCATGCAGACAGAACATCTGATACTGCAGCCTGATTTGTTCAACTAGTTTCAGGCTTGGATGTTTGCCCATGTAAGCAGTATGTAGTATGTATGTACAGGGGTCAGCAGGATGTAGAGAAATGTACAGGGGTCAGCAGGATGTAGAGAAATGTACAGGGGTCAGCAGGATGTAGAGAAGTGTACAGAGGTCAGCAGGATGTAGAGTAGTGTACAGGGGTCAGCAGGATGTAGAGTAGTGTACAGGGGGGGTCAGCAGGATGTAGAGTAGTGTACAGAGGTCAGCAGGATGTAGAGAAGTGTACAGAGGTCAGCAGGATGTAGAGTAGTGTACAGAGGTCAGCAGGATGTAGAGTAGTGTACAGCAGGGTCAGCAGGATGTAGAGTAGTGTACAGGGGTCAGCAGGATGTAGTGTACAGGGGTTAGCAGTATGTAGAGTAGTGTTCCATTGGTCAGCAGGATGTAGGACAGTGTACAGGGGTCATCAGGATGTAGAGTAGTGTACAGGGGTCAGCAGGATGTAGGACAGGGGTCAGCAGGATGTAGGACAGTGTACAGGGGTCAGCAGTATGTAGAGTAGTGTACAGGGGTCAGCAGAATGTAGGACAGGGGTCAGCAGGATATCGGACAGTGTACAGGGGTCAGCAGTATGTAGGACAGTGTACAGGGGTCAGCAGTATGTAGGACAGTGTACAGGGGTCAGCAGAATGTAGGACAGTGTACAGGGGTCAGCAGGATGTAGAGTAGTGTACAGGGGTCAGCAAGATGTAGAGTAGTGTACAGGGGTCAGCAGGATGTAGGACAGGGGTCAGCAGGATGTAGGACAGGGTACAGGGGTCAGCAGTATGTAGGGCAGTGTACAGGGGTCAGTAGTATGTAGAGTAGTGTACAGGGGGTCAGCAGGATGTAGGACAGGGGTCAGCAGGATGTAGGACAGTGTACAGGGGTCAGCAGTATGTAGAGTAGTGTACAGGGGTCAACAGGATGTAGGACAGGGGTCAGCAGGATGTCGGACAATGTACAGGGGTCAGCAGAATGTAGGACAGTGTACAGGGGTCAGCAGGATGTAGAGTAGTGTACTGGGGTCAGCAGGATGTAGGACAGTGTACAGGGGTCAGCAGGATGTAGGACAGTGTACAGGGGTCAGCAGGATGTAGAGTAGTGTACAGGGGTCAGCAGGATGTAGAGTACAGAGGTCAGCAGGATGTAGGACATTGTACAGGGGTCAGCAGGAGGCAGGACAGTGTGCAGGGGTCAGTAGGATGTAGGCCAGTGTACAAATGTCAGCAGGCTGTAGAGAAGTGTACAGGGGTCAGTAGTATGTAGTACAGTGTACAGGGGTCAGCAGGATGTAGGACAGGGGTCAGCAGGATGTAGTACAGTGTACAGGGTCAGCAGGGGTCAGCAGGATGTAGGACAGTGTACAGGGGTCAGCAGGATGTAGAGTAGTGTACAGGGGTCAGCAGGATGTAGGACACTGTACAGGGGTCAGCAGTATGTAGAGTAGTGTACAGGGGTCAGCAGGATGTAGCACAGGGGTCAGCAGGATGTCAGACAGTGTACAGGGGTCAGCAGAATGTAGGACAGTGTACAGGGGTCAACAGAATGCAGGACAGTGTACAGGGGTCAGCAGGATCTAGAGTAGTGTACTGGGGTCAGCAGTATGTAGAGTAGTGTACAGGGGTCAGCAGGATGCAGGACAGTGTACAGGGGTCAGCAGGATGCAGGACAGTGTACAGGGGTCAGCAGGATGCAGGACAGTGTACAGGGGTCAGTAGGATGCAGGACAGTGTACAGGGTCAGTAGGATGTAGGCCAGTGGACAGGGTCAGTGTACAGTGTACAGGTCAGTAGGATGTAGGCCAGTGTACAAGGGTCAGTAGGATGATGGGGGGGCCAGTGTACAGATGTCAGGGGTCAGCAGGCTGTAGTAAAAAAGTGTACAGGGGTCAGGATGTAGTGTAGTCAGCAGGGTGTAGTGTACGGGGCTCAGCAGGATGTAGAGTAGTGTACAGGGGTCAGCAGGATGTAGTGTATGGGGGTCAGCAGGGTGTAGTGTACGGGCTCAGCAGGATGTAGAAGTGTATGGGGGTCAGCAGGGTGATGTAGAGTATGTATACAGGAGTCATCAAGATGTAAGACAGTGTACAGGGGTCAGCAGGATGTAGTGTACAGGGGTCAGCAAGATGTAGGACAGTGTACAGAGGTCAGCAGGATGTAGTGTACGGGGGTCAGCAGGATGTAGAGTAGTGTACAGGGGTCAGCAGGATGCAGGAGTGTACAGGGGTCACAGGATGTAGAGTCAGTGTACAGGGAGTCAGCAGGATGCAGGACATTGTACAGGGGTCAGCAGGAGGCAGGACAGTGTAGGGGTCAGCCAGTGTACAAATGTCAGCAGGCTGTAGAGAAGTGTACAGGGGTCAGTAGTATGTAGTACAGTGTACAGGGGTCAGCAGGGTAGAGTAGTGTACGGGGCTCAGCAGGGTGTAGTGTACGGGCTCAGCAGGGTGTAGTGTACAGGGGTCAGCAGGATGTAGTGTATGGTGGTCAGCAGGATGTAGAGTAGTGTACAGGGGTCAGCAGGATGTATTGTACGGGGGTCAGCAGGGTGTAGTGTACAGGGGTCAGTAGGATGTAGAGTAGTGTACAGGGGTCAGTAAGATGTAGGACAGTGTACAGGGGTCAGCAGGATGTAGTGTACGGGGGTCAGAAGGATGTAGAGTAGTGTACAGGGGTCAGCAGGATGTAGTGTATGGGGGTTAGCAGGATGTAGTGTACAGGGGTCAGCAGGAAGTAAAAGTAGTGTACAGGGGTCAGCAGGAAGTAAAAGTAGTGTACAGGGGTCAGCAGGATGTAGTGTATGGGGGTCAGCAGGGTGTAGTGTACGGGCTCAGCAGGATGTAGAGTAGTGTACAGGGGTCAGCAGGATGTAGTGTATGGGGGTCAGCAGGGTGTAGTGTACGGGCTCAGCAGGATGTAGAGTAGTGTATGGGGGTCAGCAGGATGTAGTGTATGGGGGTCAGCAGGATGGAGTAGTGTACATGGGGGTCAGTAAGATGTAGGACAGTGTACAGGGGTCAGCAGGATGTAGTGTACGGGGGTCAGAAGGATGTAGAGTAGTGTACAGGGGTCAGCAGGATGTAGTGTACGGGGGTTAGCAGGATGTAGTGTACAGGGGTCAGCAGGATGTAGAGTAGTGTACAGGGGTCAGCAGGATGTAGTGTATGGGGGTTAGCAGGATGTAGTGTACAGGGGTCAACAGGATATAGGACAGTGTACAGGGGTCAGCAGGATGTAGTGTACACTGTCCTACATACTACTTTAGGTGTGTTTAGATTGTGATGTGATAGCAAACATTTTCTTTGCAAGATAGATTCGTATAGCTTGATCTCTTTGACATTTGGCTTGATCCAGTTCAGGATGATCATGGAAAGATTTCATAGTCACTTGCTGGCACCAAAATTTGCTGACACTGAAAACTGCCAGTGGCAATAATACTCATGTCTCTGCTCCTGACTGGCACTGTCAGCATTGATGGCTGGCTTGAAGCTTTTGCCAGCACACAGAACCCAATGGTGTTACCATATGGCTGTTCTGTACAAACAAGAAACGGTTTGAGCTGCTCTGTCTTTGCTCTCTATTATTTCCTAGTACATTCTGGGATACAGGAACCTCTGCTGCCATTCCCTCAGCACCCAGCCAACACTTTATAAATGCTTCACTAACGTGGCGTAAACGCCATAGGCATGGTTACAGCAGCCTGCCAGTGGACTTAATGAAGGCAGCTGACAAGCAGCAATGCCTTCTGAAAGTGACATGCTGCTCAATTTTAACACAAAAAAATGCTAATGCACCTATGTGCGCTGCACTGTATGGTACCATTTTAATATTCATGGCAGGCAGTTTAAGGTGGTTAAGAGGCATTAAAAACACTGCTTCAATGCAGCTTAAACACAGGGTATTGACGCATGTGTGAATGAGCTCTATCTATTGCAGCAGAAGTCAGCTGTCATCTGACAACTGTGAATCCAGAAGTACTCAGATCAGAGCACTTGTGGGTTCACTGCATGGAAAGAGATCAGGCATCGGTTCTTTCCTCCATGATCCCTGCTGACCATTCTAAAACAGTTTTTTTCTTGTAATCTTAGGCTGGCATGAGTTTTTGCTGAATCTTTTGGTTTAATTACAGGTAATGTGGCCTGGATGCATGTGTTTGCCGCTCGTCAGATACAGCTGAACCCACATGTCCTTGGTGGACAAGTGTACTACTCATATGATGACACCCCATTTAGGCATATAAAGGACTTGAATCAAGAACTGTTCACTGAATTTGACCCGGATATACAAAAGGGGTCATACATTCCGTACTGGAAGATGTGGTTTATGATATCAATTTACAACTCAATAATATTCATTCTGAGGCCTTTTTGGAAACTGAAACCCTTTTTAACTGTACCAGTCCTGAAGTTGGTGCATACAACATTCTATCCTGACACTGACAAGGCATTCAGGCACTTTGGCTACAAGCCCTTTTACAGCTGGGTGGAAAGCAAGCAGAAGACCTGCCAATGGCTGAAACAGGCAACTGGAGACTTGAGAAAGACTGAAAAGAATTCTTGAAGGCTAATTCTATAAATGTTTAAGAAAAATAAAAGTGCAAAGCTACCATGTTATAATATGTTTTTATTTAAAATTAGACTGTCCCTAGTTGCACACACGTTCCTCCAAAATATTACCTCTCGCCAACATACCCCCATATACTGTAATAATACCCCATGGCCACACTTGCTGATGCAGAATTTCAACACAACAAGACATTGTCTAGACAAAGTCCTGTTATGGCAAAACGCAACATCAGGAGGTGTGGATGAGGTATGTATTGGTATTGACATTCTGACCTCTTAAGTGGAGCACTCTGGAGCCCAGCAAAAGTATAATGTTATGAAGAGATACCAGGCGGGTGGAGAGATGCTTGATACAACTGTGATACATTAGTTGCAGGGGCACAGAGGTTGAATCAATTTAGGATTATCTCATCCATGCATTCTGTTGCACCATAAAAAATGAGTGTATTTATCAGGTTTTTTTTTTGGTCAAGATTTAATGAAAAGGGTGTTTTTTACAGTAAAACTTTATTTTTTGCATGAGCAGAGCAGCCCATTTATATGAATGAGCTGCCATGCCTCCTGAAACGCAGGGAGAAGGTCCCTACACTATTTCTGGAATTGCAGCCTGCATGAGAACCATTGCGGAAGCGGGAACATGTGCGGTCCCACAGTGGCAATCACCTGCACGGATGTGAACCTAGCCTAATAGTGGGTTGATACCCCACTAGGAGTGCATGAGACCTGAAATTATTATTATCAAGATTGATATAGTGCCAACAGTTTGCGCAGTGCTTTACAAATTGAGGGCAAACAGTACAGTTACAATACAATTGAATACAGGAGGACTCAGAGCGCACTTCTTGTTAGAGCACAATCTAAAAGGGGAGGGTCAAGAGATACAAATGGTAATAACTGTGGGGGTTGAGCAGATGGAGAAAATACATGTATAGTTGTTAGGTGGAGGCCGGATAGGCTTTTCTAAAGAGAAAAGTTTTCAGGGATCAACTAAAAGTGGACAGAGTAGGAGATAGTTGGACAGATTGGGGAAGGGCATTCCATTGGATGGGAGAGGGTCAGGAGAAGTCCTGCAAGTGAGCATGGGAGGAGGTGACAAGGGAACTAGAGAGCAGGAGGTCTTGGGAGGAATGAAGATAGCGATTTGGTTGGTATTTTGAGTCTAGGATAGTGATGTAGCTGGGGGCAGAGTTGTGGATGGCTTTATAAGTTATTAGTATTTTGAATTTAATTTGGGTGAGTGGCAGCCAGTGCAGAGATTGGCAGACACTGAATGGTTGGTAAGGTTGATGAGCCTGGCGGCAGCATTCATAGTTACCTGGAGGGAGGATAGCCTATGTAAAGGTAAGCCAATGAGAAGGGAGTTGCAGTAGTCGAGGCGAGAGATAACCTGGGAGTGAATTAGGAGCTTTATGGAGTCATTGGTTAGGATGGGGTGAATTTTGGAGACAGCAAGCTTTGGAAAGTGATTGGATGTGGAGCCAAAAGAAGAGTGTAGAGTCCAGGATTACACCTAACACCCTGGCATGTAGGGACAGATTGATGGTTGTGCCATTGATCTTGACAGAGAAGTCAGAGGAAGGGGCATGGGGGAGGAGACATTAGGAGCTCTCTTTTGGATTTATTTAGCTTGAGGCAGTGGTGTGACATCCAAAATAATATGTTGGTCAGTAAATTAGTGATACATGAGGAGACTGATGTGAGCTGAGGGGTAAAGAGTTTTTGGTATTGTCAGCATAGAAATGATATTGAAAGCCATGGGAGGCTATCAGCTGACCCAGGGAAGAAGATCAAGAATAGGAGAGGTCCAAGAACAGAATGGTTGTAGATCAGGCATTCAAGGAGTTTGGAGGAAAAGGAGAGCAAGGAGATGGGGCGTAGGTTGTTAAGATTGGTGGGGTCTAGTGAGGGCTTTTTAAGTATTGGGGTGACTAGTGCATGTTTTAGAGTGTTGGGGAAGGTGCCAGAAGAGAGGGAGAGATTGAAGAAGTGATTTAGAGAGTGTAGGATAGAGCCAGAGAGTGATTGCAGTATTTGAGAGGGAATAGGGACCAGGGAACAACAGGTGTTTTTTTTGCTAAAAAGTTTAGCAACCTCATCTGTAATAGCAGGTTTGAATAAGGGTAGTGTTGCGTGTGCCTGTGGACATAGGGTGTTAAGTGGGGGAGTTATCTGTACAGCGAAGATTTCATCATGAATTAGTGGGTGGAGGCAGTGGTGTACAAAGTAGAGAGTTAAGGAAGGACAAGAGTCAACGGGGACTGAATGAGAAGCTGTTAATAAGAGTGACAAACTAGATCTGCAGTTTTATATTGGTTGAAGTCTTTGTGAGACTTAGTCTTACGCCACAGATGCTTGAGAGCACTGCTTAGTTTTTTGAGACATCTGGTATCTTCTGCTTACCAGGGTTGTGGGGGTCAGGGTCTGATTCTGTGGGTGAGAGGGGTGAACTTGTCCAGGGACAAGGGACAGGGATCTATTGTAGACAGAAGTGGCTAGATTGGGGCAGGACATGGTTGAAATATTGTCATAGAGGTGGTCAGTAGCAGAGTGGAGTAGAGAAGGGTTAAAGTGGCAAAGGTCTCTACAGGTAATTATAAGTGGTTTGAGGGAGAGATGGTGGAAGACAGGGAGAGATAGTGAAACTAATAAGGTGGTGATCAGAGAGAGGAAAATGATTGTTGGACAGAGTGTATAGGTAGGAGAATACAAGGTCCAGGGTGTTGCCTTCAGAGTGAGTAGAAGCATGTACCCTTTGCTTCAGGTCAAATGAGGAGGTTAGACTAAGGAGTTTAGAAGTAGGAGTGTTAGTATTATCAGGGATGTTGAAGTCACCGAGAATGATTGTGGGAATTTCAGAAGAGAGAAAGTAGGGTAGTCTGGCAGAGAAGTCATCAAGGAAAGTTGATACTGTTCCAGGGGCCTGGTAGATGACAGCAATTCTTAAAGAAATAGAAGAAAATAGATGTACACAGAGGGATTCAAATGATAAGAGGGACAGAGAGGGAGGAGAGTGAAGAACCTGAAGGGTGCTCTGTGGGGAAAGGAAGATTCCCACTCCACCTCTCTTGCATCCACTGGGAAGTGAGTCTAGAGAATACCACCATGGAAGAGGGAAGCAGGAGAAGCAGTGTTGGATTCATGAAGCCAGGTTTTGGTGGTAACAAATAGGTGAAAGGAGTTAGTGACAAAGTGGTCATAAACAGAAGTGTTTGTTGCAGTGTGGAAATTACAGAGGGCAAAGGAGAAGGGTAGACTAGTTTTGGGAAGAAAAGGAATGGAAACTAAATTGTGTGGATTGCAGCAGCTGCCAAATGGTGTAGGGTGATGGGTGCATTGGTTACAGGTAAATAAAGGAGCCCAGGGTTTGGAGATATGTCTCCTGAGGTTAGGAGAAGCAAAAAGGTGAGAAAGGTATTATGAGAGTGCGATTTATATGAGGGGACATGCCTCAGCATCCTGGGGGTTTTATTAGCATATGGTATTAGGATTAGGAGATGATGAGCACAGTGCAGAAGTCTAGAAGTGAGGGTGATATGTACAGATTGTGAGGTGAAGAAAAGGGATGAAGGACACAGTTTGAGGAGAGAGGACACAACTGTAAAAAGGAGACGTAGAGAGTTACAGAGAGGAAGGAGAGCTGAATGTGGAAATTGGGTCACCTGCAGTCTGATGTTTTGCAAAGTAGCTTGCTGTAGATTTTCACTTTGTGCAATCATTGAAGTGCAAGAGCGGAAGTGCCACTTAATTAACGAACTCCACTTTATTGAAAGAACTCCAATATGCACCACCATGGTGTGCATCATCATTTCCCTTCCAGTGTTCCCCCATTCATCGCATCAGTTCCCCTCCTCTGCCCAGCCCCTTCCAGTCCCTGTTTATCAATCATCCCCCCCCCCCCCCCCCCTTGGTCCTGACTCAGCTTCCATCCATCCGACCCCTGTGCCCTCCTCCCCACAGGTTACCCCACTGGTCCTGAGCTCAGCTTCTGTCCCACCAGACCCCTCCTCTGCCCAGACCCTGCCAGTGTTGGCACCCTGTTTACCAATCACCCACCTAGTCCTGGACTCACCCCTGTGTCCTCCCCCAATCCTGACTCAGCCTCCATTCCACCACTATGCCCTCCCCACCAGTTACCCCACTGGTCCTGGGCTTAGCTTTCAACCCACCAGTCCCCTCCTCTGCCCAGATCCTTCCAGCATCAGCACCCTGTTTACCACACGATATTTGCCCAGATTTAAAACACATATTTCTATTGCCAGACAGGACACAACAGAATCCCAATGGATTTCCAATACATTACAACTCACCGGACCAGGGATTCAAACTCGTGACCTCTTGCTTTCAAGCCCGGTGCTTTACCACCCAAACCACTGTTAGAATTGCTTGCTTCAAAGGCTAAACTATTGAAATATGTATTTTCAATCTGGGCAAATATCGCATGATGGAAAAAAGTGTAAAAAACACCCATTTTATTTTCCAGGGCCTCTGATTATACCAAAATATGATGCTTGGGGTCTCTTCTCCAAAATTGTTTGGCCCCCAACAATGCTGATTTTGACATGGCCAAGATGGCAGGTGGCGAAGGTTAGATAGGCTGCCTTCAAAGTACAGGATAAGGCTCCACCATTTTACAAGTACACACTGGCTCAAGTGCTAAAGCAACGGGCTTGCAAGCATAAGGTCATGAGTAAAGGGGACCCGGCATGTTGCTCTTGTGCTAGCAAAAACATAAAATCTTTTTTTTTTAAATGCCAACACATGAATGCCAACGCATATGTGCGTTCCACTTGCATATGTACATGGCCATCGCACCTCACATGTGAGGTATCGTTGCAAACGTCAGAGAGAGAGCAATAAATTCTAGCACCGGACCTCTTGTGTAAATTTCAACTGGTAGCCTGTAAAGTGTCACCTTTGGATGATTGAGGACCCCTGCACTCGAGTCCTTTTTCCGCCTAAACGTATGCATTTTGAAACAGGCTATGCATATATCGTATGACGCAAACAGATGCAAAAAACACCATTTGATTTAAGGTTAAGAAGGTGGTGGAGGAGGAGGGAGGATCATTGAGTGGGAAGGAAGTAACCTGGGTCCCAGTGAGGTGGAAAAGGGGAGGAGGTAGCTGAGGTCACAGGGAGGAGGTAGCCAGGGGGATGTCACAGTGATGTGGAAAAGTGGGGTTGGGGGAGGTAGCTGAGGTCACAAGGTGTAGGCAACCAGCTTGAGGTGACGGGGGGAGGTAGTTAGGGTCACAGGAGGTAGCCAGGGGGAGGTCAAAGTGAGGTGCAAAAAGGGGGTACGGGGGGAGGTAGCCCTGAGGTCACAGGGAGGAGGCATCCAGGGTGACATCACAGTGAGGAGAAAAAGGTGTGTGGGGGAGGTACCTGGGGGGTCACAGTGAGGGGGGGGGGGGAGAGATAGCTAGGGTCACAGAGAGCAGCAGGAAAAGGGGAGGATATAGGAAGGGTTACAGTGAGGAGGAAATGGGGGTAGGGGGGAAATCACAGGGAGGTAAAGGGGGATAGGTCAAAGGTAGGAGGTGGGCAGGTCAAAGTGAGGAGGAAAAGGGGGTGTGGAGGAGGTAGCTAGGGGCATGGGGAGGGGGGATTGTCACAGAGAGGAGTAGGAAAAGGGGAGGATGTAGCAAGGGTCACAGTGAGGAGGAAATGGGGGTAGGGGAGAAAAAGGGGGGTGGGTGAGGTAGCTAGAGGTCACTGTGAGGGGGGGGGACAGGCCGGAGGAAAAGGGGGGGGTAGGCAGGTTAAATAAATTGAGGTAAACTAATCTTTCCCCTTATGTCTGCTCTTCACAATTACCCCTCAACCTCCCGACTCACCCCAACAACTTTTGGGGTTCCTCCCAGCCTGACACCCCATCCTGCATCCCACCAGTCACCACCACCGAGTCAGTCAACCCCCCCTTTCTCTCTATGCTGACCCTGTTCACCACCCTTTCCAGCATCCCTGCTTGGTCTATGCCCATTTCAGAGAGCTGAAAGTTCGAGTTGCCAAATGTCAGCCACCAAACTTTAATGGCTTGGAGAGCATCTGCCAAGAGGAGTGGGCCAAAATCCCTCCTGAGATGTGTGCAAACCTGGTGGCCAACTACAGGAAAGTCTGACCTCTGTGATTGCCAACAAGGGATTTGCCACCAAGTACTAAGTCATGTTTTGTGAAGGGGATCAAATACTTATTTCCTTCATGAACATGCAAATCAGTGCATAATTTGCTAGACATGCATTTCTTTTGAATTTTGTGTTGCTATTCTGTCTCTCAGTGTTACAATACACCTACCATTTGATTTTTAGACTTATCATTTCTTTGTGAGTGCGCAAACATTCAAAATCAGCAGGGGATCAAATACTTATTTCCTTCACTGTACGTGTGAAATCTGTGAATGATCACAGAGGTCACATGGTACAAGGCTATTCACAACAGCCTTGTACCATGTGACAAGCTGTGACCAATCACAGCTCACACAGTATTTCTCAATGGCTGCAAGAATGCAGCCAGACAGAAGGAGAAATGATTGCCTGTACAGCCTTTATGGGTGTAAAAGCAATCAGTGTAAAGAAAAATAAAAAATCTTCATAACACCCCACAAATAGTACAGTGTCACCATGGTGACACTGTACTGCTAGGATGACAGTGTGTAAAAAAAATAAAAACCATAAATAATAATATAAAAATATAAAATAAAAATCATTTTTAAAAAATTATAATTGTTGGTTATAAACTAATTTGGGTTTTTTTTTTTTTTTTACTAAAAAGATAACTGAATAAATTTTGGCCAAGATTTATGAAGAAAGATTATTAATTAGCAACATTTTATAAGAAAAACACTTTTTTCAAAATGTTTGGACTTTTTCATTTTATATAGCAAAAAAAATAAAAATCCCAGTGGTGAATAAATACCACCAAAATAGTGTTGCATGACCGCGCAATTGTCATTCAAAGTGTGATAGCTCTGAAAGCTGAAAATTGGCCTGTGCAGAAAGGGGGTAAAAGTGTCCAGACTTGAAGTGGTTAATTCTTCTTTTGAGATCAACTTTCTATATAACGCTCTCTGTATTCTGTGGGAGAGTTAAAAGAGAAGTATGGGTTACATTTTTTTTGCATTGTGTGAATCCTGGTGAGCTGCTACTATAAAAAACTATTTTCCGCCTTCTGAAATGTGCACCCTTTCATGGTAAATCAAGGGAAATATCTGTGGGAGAGGCTGAGGTCTCTCATGCAGCATCATCTCAACATTGAAGTCACTATCCACACCCTTCTTATGACTGACGTTGGCTCATGACAGTCTGCACGCTCTGGAGACTTCAGCAGTGCTTCAGCTCTTCTCACACTCCCCCCTCCTTCCTCTTCCACCCAGGCTGTTCTCCCAGTTTCTTCACACACACAGGCAGCTTCTCACCGTCCTCCTTCCTTCCTGACAGGTATCCACGTTCCACCCTGTGGCTCTGTGGGGAAAGCAGGGTCACAGCTGAGACACCTTGTGGCTCTGTGGGGAAAGCAGGGTCACAGCTGAGACACCTTGTGGCTCTACGGGGAAAGCAGGGTCACAGCTGAGACACCTTGTGGCTCTACGGGGAAAGCAGGGTCACAGCTGAGACACCTTGTGGCTCTGTGGGGAAAGCAGGGTCATATCTGAGAGCTGAAGGAGGAGTGAATGACGGAGCGGCCCACTCCAGATGTAACCACCCACTGTAAACTTTTAAACCTGAAGAGGACCCTTACTCAGCCCTAAGCAGGACTTGGAATGAGGATACAGCAAAACTGGAACAAAACAGGAAAGAAAGAACAGCTATTCTGTGGTGAGGGTAGTTAATGTTGTATATTTCTACTATTCCATACTTCTCCATTAAGCTGGCCAGACATGGTTTGGTTTTTTTTTTGTCAGATTGGTGGCTATACAAAAAAGGGAACCAATTTCCTCATCCACCTGAAATGTAAATCTTCACCACTGTGTCCTTGTATTCTGACAGCGGGACTCCCTCTGAATCCATGAGAACACATTGATCAGTGCTGCAGCCCATTGGCTGTGCACGTTGACCGAATGCAGATTTTCCAGCAGGACCGTTCTGTTGAACAGAGAGGGCTAAATACTGATCAAAATGTGTCTGATTCCTGCTAAACCGGCTGAATTTTGAACCATGTATGGCCAGCTTTAGACTTATTAAGAGATTTTTATCTTTATTAATTTTTTTTTTATTGTTTATTTTATTTAAATGTATTTTTTTACAGTGTCTCTTTATTATTATTTTTGTAATCAACTTTATTGCTATCACAAGGGATGAGCAGCAACAGTAAGTGTTGTTGGAGGAATGCCTTCCACAGCGGTACTGTGCTCTTCCGGCAGGGAGCCTTCCTGTCTAGCAGAACACAGTGATCACTGCTAGCTGCTATATTGCATACAGAAAAATCAGACTGGCTGGTTGTACTGAAGTCAATCCATGGATCGACTTGGGTACAACCAGCCTGCCCATAGATGGATTAAATCTTAGCCAATTCCTGCTGAGCCAGCCAAGATTCAATCCATCTATGGCCGGCTTTATACTTTCATGGGTCATCGTGGTTCTCAGATAATTCTTTATCTTTATAGATTTCTTAGCCTCAGTTTTTATCTCTGCATCAGGTAGACTATATACTATTACTTTGAACCTCTCATACACTGATTGGTATGCTATCCCGCACTCTTGTAAGGCAACAGGCAACTGATCTAAAATAACATTGAAAATTTCACATCTGAATTTTTCTTTGAGAGAAAAATGTTTCCTCTGAAACTGATGTTGGGCTTGCTTCTCTTTGCTGATATGCTGGTAGTTGATTTGTAGTCTGCATTATATAGTCACACAGGTTGAATAAAGACACCAATCCATCCAGTTCAACCTGTGTGGTGTGTGTGTTTGTTCATTTCAAAACGTTGCCCGTATCCCTGTATATTTGTGTTCATCAGTTCCATCCAGTTCCAGCTCTTTATACATATCTTTTAATGAAACTAATTTTATAATTATTACAGTGGTCAGGGGGCCCCTTTTGCCCTCTTAGAAATTTGGCATTGGCTCCAATCAGATATGATATATTCCTGGTCGCTCAACCACCATAAACGTATGTAGGCTTTTCACAAATATGCAGGCTACACATGACAACATGAGTTCCAGAAATGTGGTGGCCCTGGACATCCATAATCCATTTGATTTTGTCGAATATTATTATTATACAGGATTTATATAGTGCCAACAGTTAATAGCCATACCTTAGATTGTACACCCCTTGAGGGTTAGGGACTGATGTGAATGTACAATATATATGTAAAGCGCTGCGTAAATTGATGGTGCTATATAAGTACCTGAAATAAATAAATAATACCTGCCAGAGGTTCTTGCAAAATTTGGTTTTGTGCCCTCTTTCCTTTGGTGAGTGTAATTATTGTATTAAAAACCCAGGCCTGGATACAGGTAAATAATTATATAGCAGCTCCCTTTTCTGTTTTTTCTGTTTCCAGAAGCACTAAGCAGGGGTGTCCATTTTCACCCATCTTTTTTGCCTTGGCTATAGAACCTTTAGCAGAACTCTGGTCCTGGTATACACAGACTAGCTGTTAATTGACATGAAAAAAAGGTGTCCCTTTATGCAGATGATTTGTTTATCTATTTGGCAGATCCACAGCACTCTCTTCCCAAACTGTTGAGTTTTATTACATACTTTGGACAATTTTCCGGCTTCAAGGTGAATTGGGAAAAGTCCATTATCTTCCCCTTGGATCCAAGTCATATCCCAAGCTTTTGCCCTCTTAAAATACTTAACACTTTTAGATATTTAGGTGTGCTCATCTAACAACTCATTCAAAGATATATTAACATTTACCTGACCCCTCCTATTAGGCCTGGTTCACACCGTAGCATGTGTGCTGGGCATGTTTGCTCAGGTGCTGCGTCCCATTCATTAGAATGGGCTGCTGTGCCAGCCTTTCAGGCAGAAAAAGGTGCATGCACCTTTTTCAAAATGCGTGCAGCAGGGAAATCGTACGGCGATTTCCATGCAGTTTCTGCAGCTGCAAACACACTGCATTTCTACATGTGTGGGGAAGCTATTCAGAATGAATGGCAGCCCTGTGAGTTTTCTCATAGTAGCGCGTTTTCACTGTGGATAGTTGCGTGTGCTTTCTGAGACATATCATTTCCGGTTGTTGGCTTGCAGATGGAACGTAAGCAGGCCCTTTCACATTTCATTTCTGTGCTACTATATACCTGGTTGTTTTACATTGATGTAGGTGCAATTTTAAAGCTTTTTTCAAATAAATTGGATAATACTACACTATGAGAAGTTCCTCTATCTCTTTCCCTCTGTGAGGAAGATCTACACAGAGTCTCCTAAAAGTGCAGGAGTATCCTCAATATATGATGAGATCCAATTGTCCATATGCATGGAGTATCATCGCTTGCTCAAGAATCTGACATCCGTTTGGAATATCACAAGCAAGTTTGACCTTCTTTGAGAAAAGAGGTCATATATTTCTGGAGAGTGTGGTGTGCTTCTTTTGGGAAGAGAAGAAGAGTACTATTCTCCATGGTGTCACTTTCCTGCACATTTTGGATACATTTGTTTGGCACTGGGCACTTTTGATTATAATGGGAGAAAAAATACTTTTTATATTATGAATTGCTGAATGTATTTATTAATTTGCACTGAGCACTTAAATTTGTTGCATATTGTTTAATTTGTTGCACATTGTTCATCTATAAAAGCACGGTCTATACTATACGGTATGATATTTTGAAAATACTTCTATGTGTACTGTTTTCTATGCTAAGAAATAATAAACCTGCATTGGAAATCCACTGTCCTCCCCTCCATGTCTTTATGGCTTGCTCTTGTTAATAAGGCAATGCCCATGTACAAATTGACATATGAGGCGAGCGGATGCCTTAAGAAGTTTGATAAGGTCTGCTCCCTTTGGCTAGATTTCCAGGATACGGCTACTCCAGAATAGTGCTCTGTGCCTACATGTACAAAATTACTTACTTTCATTGGCTCTGAGGTCATTGAAATACCTATGCCATTGAAACATTCGTAATGATATATTTCTTATGCCATGTCTCTGTCTCAGTGCATGGGTATTTGGTCCTTTTCTTTTATTACTGCACTAGTATGTATAGACATGCTGTTATTTGATCTTGTATTGTAAACTGCTGAGCCATGTCTTGGTTTTGTATTTCACTTGGTTTTGTTTTCTTTCTTTTGAATATTGAAAACATGAGAACATTTCAATAAAATTTACCATTAAAAAAAATTGTGAAGGGACCAATTGTTCCATATCAGATGTCTCATTCTCCCTCTGTAAATAAAATATAACATTTAATCTGGGATATATATATATATATATATATGTATATATATATATATATATATATATACTGAAAAACTGAGTCTTGTAGAAGATTTGTTTAGCTCATTACATGAAAGTAAGGTTAAAAATCTAATTTAGATTACAAAATCTTCAGTTTTACTCAAATTAGTTAATGCAAAAATGAATACACCCCACAGCAAAAACTAATACATCTAGTATTTTGTATGACCTCTATGATTTGTAAAGACAGCACCAAGTCTTCTAGGCATAGAATGAACAGGTTGGCTACATATTGCAACATCTTTTCCCATTTTTCAAGAACAACCTTTTTTAGAGCCTGGATGCTGGATGGAGAGTGATGCTCAGCTTGTCTCTTCAGAATTCCCCATAGGTGTTCGATTGGGTTCAGATGAGGAGACATACTTGGCCACTGAATCACTTTCGTCCTGTTCTTCTTCAGAAATACAACAGTGACCTTAGATGTGTATTTTTTAATGTTGGAAAAGTGCACGACGAACAAGGGCATGGAGTGATGTTAGCATCTTCTCTTATAATATAGAGCAGTATATCTGTGAATTCATGATACCATCAATGAAATGCAGCTCCCTGACACCAGCAGCACTCATACAGCCCCACAGAAGCACACTGCCACCACCATGTTTCACTGTAGGCACCATGCATTTTTCTTTGTTCTCCCCACCTTTGCGACGCCATACAGTTTTGAAGCCATCAGTCCCAAAAAAAGTATTTTAGTCTCATCACACCAGAGTACATATGTGCATGGGCTTTAGGAGAGACTTCCTACGTGGACAACATCCAAGGATGCCATAACTCTGCAGTGTATGCCTTATTGTATCATGGGAAACAATCACCCAAGTTTGGCTTTCTACATCCTTAGCTAACTGCAATGAACTCGCATGGTGATTTTCTTCAACCCTCATCAGAAGATGCTCCTGTCGAGGTGTTAACTTCCATTAACGGTCTGGACATCTCTGTGAGATGGTTGCAGTTCCATCTTTGTTAAATTATTGTTTCGCTTTTTCTACAGTATTCTGACTGATAAGTAAAGCTTTGCTGATCTTCTTGTAACCTTCATCATTCTTGTGTAAAGAAATTATTTTCTTTCTCAGGCCTTTTCTTTTCCATGTGGTGCCATTGCTCTTCCAGGTGGTGCCATTGCTGACAGCATGAAATGGGAAGGGGTTTTCTTCATTAAGTAACATCCTTTTATAATCAATTGTCTGCTGGACACCTTGGATTTTGCCCTCTAAAATTTAGCTTTGCTCCTAAGACTTTCATTGGGGTGTATACATTTTTGCAACATGGTCTTGAATTAATTTGATAGGAAAAATATTTTTCTGTGTGAGCAAATTAACAAATTTTGTTTGCAATCAATGGCCCGCATTTGTGGGAGTATTTTGTAGTATAGTGTCCCAGAGAAAATGAGAAAATGTTGATTCTGAAAGGAAAGTAAAGATCTCTAGCTACTTAAATGGGGAAGGTCCAGTTGTGATGGGACACCCTGGTGTCAGGGTAGCAGTATGGACCAATAATTCTAGTGTTAAGTTTTCAGGCTGCCTTTGGAGTCCCAGAATTGGAACTCTTATGCTGTGTTCAAGAATTGTAAGCTCCAAGTGTTGCGCCTCGTCAGGTTTATGATAAGCAGGTTTTTGCCCAGTTTTCGGATCCTGCGGTGGAGTATTCAGTCAGCCTCCAGAGCCCAGCTGCAGGATACTCAGTCAGCTTCCAGACCCCAGAGGTGGGAAATGATGGAGCATCCAGAGGCCACTCCTTTTATATATATATATATATATATATATATATATATGTATATATATTATATGTGATTTCTGTGGGCCAATCAAAGATCACAATCGTAAGCAAGCTGTCCATGAATAGAAATCTGTTCATGAAACTTTGTTTATATTTTTTATATGTTTATATTTTTTTTGCTATGACCAATTATAGCAATCACATAATACCTGGTGCCCATTTACTGGTAATTGTAATCCACCTGACAGCAATCACAGGAGTGGTGCGCTGCATTCCCCAAGCAGGTTGGATGACATACATGTACATGATCCAACCTTTCCATGCTGCCCACCTGCAGAAAAGGTACTGTGGGTAGGCAGGAAGTAGTAAAATAAAATGTTAACCCAATATTTCATATTCCAAATATGTACCTGTTGTACCATGTACTTGTGTTAAAAAGTATCCTCTTCTCTTTCTATTTTTTCCTTTGTGTGAAATACCTGGTGTTCTTGCTATTCCCTCTGGTTTCCTATTTTACAATGACCACACTAAACATGAGAGCACATCCATACCAGCCTGGTCATTTTTGTGACTGTGCTGAGAGTACAGCCTACCTGTCCTCCAATAAGCAGACTTGTGCTTACATGCCCCATTGCACAGCCAGCCATTCACTGGGAAGATCAGTGTACTGCTTTTTCTCCATGCTCACCCCTCCAAGCTGTTATGCGGCTGAGAAGAGAGGTTAGGTGATCAGTAATTAGAAAAATGTATTTATAATGTTTTTTCTATATTCATACACAAAAATGTTGGCTTTCATTTATATTCTAAACCGAATATGTTGTTTTTACAAAGTGAGGGTTCACTTATATACTTATAGGTAAAAATCTCTGTTTTAATTTTGCAGATTCTAATTAAAGAGTCATTACACTGCGAGCATGGCCAAGGATTTGGTTTACCTGGTGACAGGTGGTTCTGGGTTCATTGGTGAACATATTATAAAATTTCTGCACAAAGAAGAATACGTGAAGGAAGTGAAGATTTTTAATAGGAGTAAAGGTGGATTTATTGAAGATTTAAAAGGAGGTATTTTCTATTATTATGTTTATGGTTTTATTAGGCTCATTTCACATGGGTGTGGACTACCTCTCTGAAAAGTGTTCCACTGTGTATTTGCTTTTAAGCTGCCCATAGGTTAATCTTTTTTTTTTGTTCAGCCAGCGGACCATATGATAAAAAAATAGATTCTCTCCTCCACACAAGTAAGGTGGATGAAAGAATCCTCCCCAGTGTGCTATTGTATTCTGACTGCTCGCAAAACTCCTTCAATCAACTGCAGCCTCTGATCAATAAAGGTTTTCCAACATTACCATTTGAGAGAAGTTCAACTTCTGTCAAACAAGAATGGCCATAGATGGATCAAAATGCGTCTGCTGAACCAGTTGAATTTCAATCCATCTATTGTCAGCTTTAGAGACAGCTGAGTGGTGGTTTGCAAGAGTCTCTCACATGTACTGTATATCTGAAAACATTTTTAAAGTCTGCGCTTTATCTGTGAGGGTACAAAATTATAGCTGAGGACTGAATTTGATATGAAACTGTATTACATTTGTAGGCAGGCTGAAATCAGCTGCCTACAAGGAGAATGTATCATGTTAATGAGAGAGCTAGTCTGCCCGGGTTAGGGAAGGATTAATGCTATTTTTGCTGGCTCGCGAGTGGGCTGCTGCGCCCATAAGAGACTTGAGCACTGCCAAGCATGGACTTCCACCAGTTAATGAACCTTTAAAAGGTATGCTTCGGCAGCCACTAAACAGTCAGGATTTGCATGTTCTGGACTTTGTATGCCCTTTATTATGTTACTTTACAAAGTTTTCAGTAAAGCTTATTGACTGTGTTGAGCCTGGTCTGAAGTTACTAAAGGGGTGCATGAGTGTCATATGGCAGATATGCTAAACTACTCAGGGCCTGTAAAGCACTATAATGGTATGAAGTATACTACACTACTGTGTCAAGTGAATATACCAAGCAAGAGCAAGGTTGTTACTAAGGGTAACTAAGTCCACACCAAAGACACAAGGCAACCAGTCAAGTTGTGGTACCTTCGGGAGGTGACATATCCTCTGCAAGTGAGGAGGTTCTTAATTGGGCTCCTTTCCTAGCGGTCCGTCTTCCATAGCAACTGGGAGCAGACCAGCATCATGGAGGCCCTCAGCCTAACTGTAAGGTATGGAAGAGAAACAGGACACACATGAGATCTGTGCTATGTGTCTCATTCTGTTACTTGGAGCGAGGTAACAGAGGTACGCTAGTTGGTGGAGTCAGCTCGGCTCATGCTACCAAGTCACTGTGTGTAGAGCTATGGGACAACACCTAAAAGAGAAACTCGGCTTCATTACTACATTCAGTGTTTACTCTTCTCTAAGTTGGGAGACTGCCTTAAGGTTAGACTGTTCATATGACCACAGTTCCTTCCTGGTCCCGGACATTGGTGAGAGCCCTTGAGCAAAGGTACCCCTAGTGAAAGGGCACAGTAGGCCCTGCCAAAACTGCCTAGCATTGCTCAAGAACTTAGTGGGCTTTCAATCACGAGGTACACTCACAACCACCAATCTACACACTATGTGCATCTCTGAAAGTTTGTTATGTATATAGTTTGTGAGTTGGATGTTGAAAACGTGAAAGCAAACCGAAAACATAAAATGATCTAAACAACATGCACTGCAATACAAGGTCAGGATTTGTGGATTCACTATCAAACAATTAGTATGGAGCAAAAATTTGGTACTAAAAAAAAACTATTAGTATGGAGCAAAAATTTGGTACTAAAAATATGGTAATAGGTGGGCCCAAAGATATTTCTCACATATCATTAAAATCCTAAATCTTTTAAGATTTTGAGATATTTAGCCTTGATTACTAAGGGACCAAACATATCTTTGCATTATCATGCGTTAATGTGCATTGCGTTAAACCTTTTCAAAATAAATGGACTGCCAATGCATGCTAATGTGTTTAAAATAGCACATGACCTTTTTTGCTAATACCACACTACCATGTGTTGTGGCATACTAATGTGGATGGGTTATCTTAATATGTTGGGGGTGTCATGCATAATAAATGGAACCACAATGCAGGTTACAAGCATTACTGCAATACATTAGGGGGAATCCTGCCTAAATTATTAAATTCATTTTCGGATTTTACATCGGTTTTCGCATGCTAACTCCTTTTTATAATTGAAATCTACTAATCCAATGGCTTCACAAATGAATTTTGTTTATACGCACAACAGCACACATGGTTTTTTATAAAACAAAAAGTAATGTGACGCTACTACCATATATATCCTTCACATATTGACACACTGAATTTGCATAAATTAAACTTGCCCTGATGAAGTCACGTAACAAGCGTGACGATAGGCGTCGGCTGTGACGCACTTCTGGTCGGACGCCATCTTGAGACACCTTGGACACCCATGCAACTACATCTGATCTGAGGTTTGAATTATATGCGATGGGAAAGATGATATATAATGTGAGAGCATATTAGATTTTATTACTGCTGTATCAGTGAATAAATGCAAGTATTTAATTATATTTTCTGAGGGATTTACCATCTTATTGCCTAAAGAGGAGATCTGCTGTCCTGTGAGCCTGTATTTGAGCCTGTACTTGAGGGGGAGACCAGTGTGGAGAGCTGTGGAGGAGTCCCGGGTATTAAGGATCCAAGTATTAGTGATCCTAAAGGCTCTTTGACCCTGTGTGGGTCGCAAGAGGGAGGTGAGCGGACAATTCAGCCATTTTGGATATCTTCGCACACCTGTCATCACTTTGTGTTTAAAGAATTTATGTGGACTTTATTTTGTTGATTGCTGATAAGTGTTTTTTCACTTCACGGGACTTTTTTACTATATTTCACTATATTATCTGTTGTATTATGTGTTTATATATATAAAAAAAAAAAATTTTTGCATGATTAGACTTAATTATATGTTTTTTGGAATGCACTTGTGATTTCTTTTTTTTGTGTGGTTGGAACAATTTATTTGTTCTGGTGGGAGGTTTTGCAGCACACATTTATGCTGAGTCCCCTTTTTGGACTTTTTATGTTGTCTGTTGATCACTATTAGATCCATTTGGATTTGCACTATCATCCTAAGCTTGGTCCCTAATTGGACCTTCCACTTGTTACACGTGTTATTGTGTGAGGTAACTTTACACTGTTGTCCATCACGGTTTATGTATTGTTGATTTGGTCTTTGTTCACTCATTTGCACTATTTCACTTATATTTATGCAAATTCAGTGTGTCAATATGTGAAGGATTTATATGGTAGTAGCGCCACATTACTTTTTGTTTTATTTTTTTACTTGTCTATAGGTATATGACTGAATGTTGGCAGCTTTACCTCTGTGATTAGCTGATAAGGTTTTAATTAGGAGCGCATGAGGTCTATCACATTTACACATGGTTTTTTACAACTTTATACTTGAAAAATAGTATGCTCCAAGTGCACACACACCACACATGGATGGTATAAGGGCCCATTTACCTCCTTGCCTTTCTTTTACTGGAGAAAGCTATTTTGGTTATATTTCCCCTATGGGTCACAGGGATGCACTCCAGTGACCTGTTTTTGTTCTCAGGAAAAAGCCAGACTTTAAAGTCTGGATCCATCCAGATGCCTGGACCGGCTGCTGGTTCAGCCTTTAGCTACTCCTGCCCTCTCCACAGTCCAGTGCTCCAATGAGCCCTGGAAGGGCAGAGCAGAGAGCAGGAGACTGACAGCCACTGGTCCTCTGCAGACTGAAGACTGAGAGCTGAGCAATCAAAGGTGTTTAATCGCTCAGTTCTTGGTCTTAGGGCCAGCAAGGGACAGATGCGGCATGGATCGATGCTGCATCCACCTAGGTGAGTATGTATGTATGTATGTATTTTTTTACATTTCTTAACTTCTCTTTTAAATTTGGTAAAATGTGTGTTATACCACTTGTTTCTGTAATACATGGTAATGCACAAACCACCATTTTAAATGGTACCCAATGTAGTTTTACAGTGGTAGACAACCCAAAAGCACTGCAGCTTATTACATTGCATGTGCTGTGCACCGTGTGTGTGTTTAAAAAAAAAAAAAAATGCAGGGTCTGCTTTTTTCACGCAATAAACAATTCGCTATACACATATTCCCCACCCCACAGTAATGTAATGTCTGGGAGATCCATTACAGTCGCTGACGTTATGTGCAGAGAACGTATACTGAGCTCAGCCCAATTTGCATAGGAAAATGTGCATTTACTAACTATGTCATCAGTTTAACTTAGCATTATACTAATGAACACCAAAACCTTTTAAATCAGGTGTAAATGTACGCGGAGAGCTAACTAAATTAATTTAACTCATAAACTCATGTGCCGCTGAATCAGGTTGATTGTATTCTGGTTGAAACTTAGATCCAATGACATGTTAAAAAGAACCTGTGCTTTACCCAAGCAGCTACATAACCTTTAAAACTGGGATAAATAGAGCTAAGATAGGAACTGTGAATTAAATAAACTTCATGTGTGGACAAGGAACTGAGGATTAAGTGGAAAAGTCAGATCAAAGTGACTCAAATCTCTGTTTTCTGTTGACTAGTGCAGGTTCAGAAAATCAAAGCAACATCATAATTGTTATAGGTAACACTTCACTCACTGTGCTTTATTTTCCTTCCTTTATATGAAGCTTAGACAATCTATCACTTCTGAATTGTGTATGTAAATGTCTTCATATTCATGCTTGGATTTCTGTCTGTTGCACTACAGGTCCTGCCACCATTACCTACATTAAAGGAAACATTACTGACTATAACCAAGTTCTGGAAGCTGTCAAAGGTGTCCATGTTGTCATTCATACAGCTGCTCTTGTGGATTATTTGGATGAACATCCTTTTAAAGACCTTGAAGCTATAAATGTTGGAGGTGAGTTTACAGAAATATAAAACCCTACACATGTTGCACTGCTATATATGTAAATGTTCTATATAATTGTTGATTCTAAATTCCTGATATCAAGATGGGGATAGACCTACAGAGTGGCGTGCGTTATGCAGTACCTCAAGATATGTTGCGTTAAGGCACTGATGCACATTGTGCTGTGTTGAGAAGGTACATTGGGGCTTCATTTATAATGAATGGCACTGCAACACTTCAGCATATGTAACTCATCAGTGTGCAATGCAGTAATGCATGCATTACTGTGGCACGTCAGTGTAAACCCAGCCTCAGGTATTTCAGACTGTATTTAATCTGTTGGCACTTATGGGCCATTGCCAAGGACTGGAGGGAGCAGCTCCAAACCTCAACATTTACCAAATGTGGTACCACCTTTACATTATTTTGCTTCCTCTCTGAACATTTGGGGTGAAGTGATGAGATTTGTAATGAGAATGGTGTGCAGGGAAGATTAGGTGGAGTTTGAAGGTTCTATTTCAGGGGTCTCCAAACTTTCTAAACAAAGGGCCAATTTACTGTCCTTCAGATTTTAGGGGGCCGGACTGTGGCCATTGGGAGTAGAAAAGGTCCCGATATCAGTGGGAGGAATAGTGCCCTATCTTTGGTGTCAGTGGGAAGAATAGAAACTGATTGTTGGTGTCAGTGGGAGGAATTGTAACTCATCATTGGTGTAATTGGGAGATATTGTGCTGCATCATTTGTGTCATTGGAAGAAATTGTGCCCCTTCATTGGTGTCTATGGGGAGAATTATGCCCCAATTGTTGGTATCAGTGAGTGAAATAGTGCCTCATGCGCCGGATAAAAACAAGCAAAGGACAACATGTGGCCCCCGGGCAGCATTTTGGAGAGCACTGTTCTATTTATTTCAAGAATCATGAGAACACTTCTTTTCCCTTGTCTTTCAGTCTGTACAGTAAAAAAATATGAAATGTATATTAGAAAGCAAATTGCCTCATATAGTCCATTCTAGAGGTAGTTTAGAAAATAAAAAACATGACAAGGGGCAGAACTTGTAAACTTGCATGCTGAAGAATGCATAATTTCCACATAAATCCATACAGGCATGATCTTATCGCCCTAAGGAATTTCTGTTGCCCGCATTCCCATAACCAGACTGGCTGGTTTTTCATGTTTATTGTTGGGGATGGGCAAGCTGTTTTAAATCTGCAAACTTAAATGCCCTTCCAGAAAGCAAACTATTGATAGAGCCTGTCTTGTATCCAGGGGGAGGTTTACATTTCAATAGTAAAATTGTATCTACTTGGATATAACAGGACATTATTAAAACTCCTGTTATTTTTTTTTTGTCATTTATATCTAATTGGGGACTTTCTGTCCTGTAGATTCAAAAGAGAGAGAAGAAATCTCCAGTGTAGGCGCCCTCAGATAATTGTCACTGCCACAACAAACAGAAAATTGATGTTGTGCTAATCACAATAATGCCACAGACATTCCAAAACAAATAATGAGATGAGAAGACAATAGATAATACACCATAACATAATCAGTAAATGGAAGGAATATGGGAGTGAAGGGAAAGGTGAAATAATAAAGCTCCAAAATGAGGACCAAAAGGTGTAACAGACAATAAATCGTGACCGTGGGCAAAACGCATGGAAATGATCAGGGAGAAATAAAATATAACTCAATCATAGTAATAGTGGGACATATGAGTCCGTCACAACATAAATGAAATAACGTGAATACAACTGATGAGAAAGTGGAGCAAAATGTGAAAAATACAAAATGAAGTGCTTAATATTAAAAGTGGACAAACCACTTATCACAGAAGAATGACAATAACAACGCACAGTGAGGCCAAAAACTGTGACCATGCGACTAAGAAGTCATACCACAATGTGCATCAAAATGCCATGTGACATAAAATGACTAACAAGTCACCATATCAATACCATAAATAAATGTGGCAAACATATATAGAGTGCAACTAGTATAAAACAGAAAATGGTGATATAAACGCACAGTGAAACCAAATGAATGTATTACTGTGCATCGTAAAATACAATAACAGAATGAAGAAATAAATAACACGTGACTAAAAAAAAAATCGTAAATACGACATAAAGTCCATGTGCAAAAACGTCCAACTAAAACGCATAAAAAGAAAAAAACACAACCTGGATAGGTAAATGATTGTTGAATCCCACCGGCTAAATTGCCTCCTCACCTCTGCGCCCAGACCCCATGGGCAGCAATAAAAACATGCTAGAGGTTTGGTTTTGGATACACTTTATAGGAGGTTACAGTGATCTCCAAGAAAGCAGATCCTCTATACTTCATTTTTGTTACTTTTCTTTGCAGGGACAGAGAATGTTATAAAAGCTTGTCTGGCGTCAGATGTCCCCTATTTACTGTACACAAGCTCAATAACTGCAGTTGGACCAAACACAAATTTAGATCCAATGGTGGGGTAAGCCAATAAAGTGAGAGTGTGTTCTCAGCACCTCCACATTTTAACTATCACTGTACAGACTAACTAAAGGCTATTTCAATGTGGTGGTCACATTTTTTACTTAAAGTGGAAGTAAATTCTTTGGTGGTGGATGGGATAACCTGCATGTAGGCATGGCTTACTTGCACTGTATGGCACACTTACATTACAAGTGTGCTTTACTCCAGCAGTGACTGATCTAGGCAGTCAATTGCTGCACTATCCTTAACCGCAATCTTCTCCGCTGCTCATTTTCGGTTCCACGTCTTTGTTTTGGATGGCCTCCAATGATGTAACCTCTGCACATGTTAGTTCCATTGTCCCGGCACCAGCATCATGTGACATACATTGCACACAAGAAGTAAAAAACTGCTACAAGCGAGAAGAAGCGGTCTCTTAGCAAAACTGACTTTGCAAGTCTCCTCTGCCAAAAAACCCTAATTCATTCTTCTGAAAATTTTTTTCCGTTTCTGCATCTCAGCACTGCGGAATAATTACAAAACAGGGACAGAGTGTTGTCACTCCATACCAGGAGGTGATTAAACAAAGGACTTTGTCGGGCTTATCAAGTATTATTTTAATTAAAGTTGCCCTTTCAATGTATATACTATTGTCTATGGGATCGTATGTCTTTGACAGTAACACATAGAAGAGCATTCTCCTTTCCTTAGTCTGTCATAGCTGGTCTGAATCTGTCTTCCTCTCAAATGTCCTTCATTTGGAACTTCTGTCCCTCTTTCTTTCTCAGTTGTCCATCTTTTTGGCTTGATTTAAGGATCTCTAAAAAAAATTTATTTAAATATGTCAACCCAACATTTCATATTCCTGATATGTGACTGCTGTACTATGTACTAGTATGAAAAAGTATTCTTTTCTCTCTTTTGCTTCCTTTTTGTGAAATCCCTGTTTTTCCTACCAGTCCCTCTGCTTTCCTATTAAAAGCTGACCACACTAAGCATTAGAGCAGAGCATGGTCAGTCCACTAGCTGTGCTGACAGCCCCCACCCCCCCCACACACAGCCTTCACTGGGGATGTGCTGATGTTTCTCCACCCTCAACTTTCTGTGCAGGTGATAACAGAGGGTATGTGATCACTTATGAAAAGGGGGAAAAGGTGTGTATAATTTTTATATTATATCTTTTTTTTATCTCGCCTTTAAAGTGAAATTCCACACTAACTATGCTTAACCACTTCCATACCAGCACTTTTACCCCTTTCCTGCCAAGGCCAAATTTTCAGGTTTCAGCACTCTCACACTTTGAATGACAATTGACCGGTCATACAACATTGTACTCAAACTAAAATGTTATAATTTTCTTCACCACAAAACCAGACTTTTCTTTTGGTGGTATTTAATCACCACTGGGGTTTTTATTTTTTGCTAAATTAACAAAAAAAGATAAAAAATGTTGAAAACAAAAACATGTTTTTCTTTGTTTCTGTTATAAAAGTTTGCAAATAAATAATTGTTCTTCATAAATTTAGGCCAAGATGTATTCTGCTACATGTCTTTGGTGAAAATAACCCAAATTAGGATGTATTATTTAGTTTGTAGGAAGGTTATAGAGTTCACAAACTATGGGATATATCTGAAAATTGATCAATCCTGAAGTACTGATTGCCAATCTAATTTCTTGAGGTCTAGGAATGTCAGAACCAGGGGCGGACTGACGATTTGGAAACTCGGGCACTGCCCGAGGGCTCGGGGTCAGTAGGGGGCCCCATGAGATGCCCCTGGTACCTTTTTCATAGGCTTTTTTTGAGTTTGGGCAAGGACACAGGGGCCCCATGATCCCCTATTGCCCGGGGGCCCCATGAGTTGTCAGTCCGCCCCTGGTCAGAACAGTACAGATATCCCCCAAATGACCCCTTTTTGCAAAGTAGACAGTCCAATGTATTTCATAACAGGCATGGCGAGTTTTTTGAAGTTGTCATTTTTTTGTCATTTTTCACAAAATGGAGAAATTAAAAAAATTATTTTCACTATTTTTTTTTTACATACTGTCACCAGTGCAGTACAGCATCATCATATAACTGGCATGGTGGTGATCAGGGACACTGACTGGTGACAGTACGAAAAAAAAAAAAAATATATATATATATATATATTTTTTTTTTTTTCTTATTTTAAATTTTTTATTAATTTTTTTTTTTTTTTAAGATTTCTTTTTCATATTTCACTATGTCCAAAGTAGTATAATGTTACCATAGTAACATTGTACTACTTTGGGGAAGTGATCAGTTTTTGTTTTTTTACGCAATTTGCTTATAGCAAAGAATTACTTTGCTATAAGCAAGCATTTACCTGAATGAAATCAATTCATTCAGGTTTTTTTTTTTTTGTGATTAGCTGTGATTTGGTCAGGGCTAATCACATGACACAGCTGGGCTGTTATTGTCCCAGCTTGTGCATGTGATCGCTGTGACCATTCACAGCTAGACACACTTGTATACAATGGATGGCATGAAAGGAAGCCATCCATTGTATACAACTGTCATGTTACCTTCTGTGATTGGTCACAGCAGGTCACATGGTACTGGCAACGGGGCCGGTACACAGATCTGTCATCGGCCGTGTCCGAGGTACAAGGCCGGTGATAGATCGCGCCACAGCGCGGCCCTGCGGGCATGTGCAATGCGTGTTCCAGAACGGACGCCATATGGCATCCACCCAGAGGGACGAGCTATTCGCCCGGCCGTCATCTGGCTATAGACCAGGCGTCAACTGGTTAAAAATGCCCCCCCCCCAACCTGCTACCTATCCTGTCTGACTTGTGTAAAAAAAATCTGCATAGTTACCTACTGACCTATTTTTAGTCCAGTCACATGATCCTGGTGTTTCAGCTCCCCTGTGTCAGTGAGTAGTGGCTGCAGGGGAGAGAAGGGAGTGCCAACAGTGGCTGGGACATTGGAGATTATGAGTGATGTCACAACTCTTGGAATTTCCAGCCATTGTTGAGCACTTCCTCCTCTCCCTGCAGCCGTGGACACAGGGGATCATGTGACCAGAGTGAACTAAAAAGGTAAGTACATCTTTTTCTACAAAGATGAAGCAGGATAGGTAGTGGATGAGGGCGGGAACATTTTTAAGCAGAGTAGGCTGGAATTCCACTCCGTTGTTTTGAAAACAAAACTCAAAATAAAGGAAAAGTAGTGACATAAAATGGGCTAAAACAACCATTTTTTGGACATTAATCTTCATGGCCTATGGTACTGCACAGCATGGCAGGAGTGTGTCATTTGCCTATATACCTCATGCTATAACGTGTCCCTCTTTCCCATCTTACAAAGTTGGGGAGTATGCTGTCACACCATGTGAGTTTTTTTATCTTAATCACATCTTCACTCTCAGATTGAACTTCCCTCCTCTCCACCCATATGCTACACAAATAGGGCTTTTTTTGTTTATTTATGTTTTTTGGTAAAAGACCTCTGGTCTGCCCCCCCCCCCCCCCCCCAAGTACAGCACTCACCTAGGTGAATGACATGCACTATGATCGCTGTTCTTTCTGGGATTTGCACGCCACATATCCCAGGAGGCAAAGTCCTTCATGGACAAAAGAAGTGGGGGGCAAGCCTAGCAGGACATCATTGGGAAGCCTGTCAGCTGAACCCGGAAGAGTCAGCAGCTCCTGCTGATGTCATACAAGATGGTGGTGCAGGACTTGAGCAGTGGCAGATCAGAAAAGGATTCTGCAGGACAATGCTGAATCTGCTGGGTGGTTGTATATCCTAATTGTGCAGGGCCTGCATCCAGGTAAGCAGGGGTTAAAAAAAAACAAAATTTTAATATACTGCGGCTTCTCAGCTTAACCTCCCTGGCAGTATTCCCGATTGTAGCTCGGGGTAGAGTTTCAGTACCAAAAGCGGTAACCCCGAGCTACACTCGGGCTTACCATGCAGCGTTTCTCAGGGATTCACTGCAGTGCTTACCTTGTCCTTCGCTCTCGCGATGTGTTCCCTGCAGCGTCCCCGGCCATCTCCTCTGGCTTCCGTGTTCCGGTCCCTGTGACGTCGGGACTTACGGGCGCCAGAACCGGCAGCAAATTTGAAATTTTTAAAAAATTTCATTTTTTTTAAAATGATCATTACATAGTAAAACATTGCTGTTTCAAAGCATTTCACATACATTTTGTCCCTAGTGCTTTGTCCTGCGCCCTGCCTGCATTTTGACTGTTCTTTCTGCCTGGAAACTGAGAAACGTCCATGGGGTCCAAAAAGTGTCCCTTTATGTCAAAAGCGGTTTTAGATAGGCTAGAGAACAGCGATAATAAATCAGAACCACTTGCAGAATTGAGTGATAAATGATTCGTGGGGAAATTCGTCATCAGACACTGAAAATAATTTTGCGACTTTGCTCAGCGATGTGCGAACTTGGCGCTATATTTCAAATTTCAGTGTTTTTGGTTTGATTATATTATTGAATTACATGTATTATTATTATATTATTATTTTTTTATGATTATTTATTAAATTATAATTTATGATTTCGTGTTTCAAGTTTTATCATATCCGGAATGTTTACTAGACTCTTGCTCCGACAGATTTCAGTGAGTTATTCCTAAAAATGACAGGCCTACAATAAAAAAACTACATATTTCCATGCAAAATAATGGTACTGCTTTCAGCACCAAAAATCTGAAATAATCATACCGCTAGGGAGGTTAAGGTCCACCAACATTATTTTCCTAGATATAACTGGCCTGGTTGTCTCTGCACCACCTGTCTTCTCTCCTGCCTTCCCTTTCTTCTCTGTCCTTTTCTGCTAAATTTCTTTTCCTCAGCCTTAAAGTATAACTAAAGGCAAAACTTTTCTTTTAGCTTTAGGTAGAGTGCAGAGGGATTAGAACCCTGTCAGTTTTTATTGCTATATGTGTCCCCCTTCAGGAGATTTACCCACTCTATTTGTCCTGTTTACCATTTTCTTTGAAAGTGAAAGTAAAGACAATCCCAAATTTTAGGTTGTCCCAAGAAAAGTAATAGAGGGGAAATCTTTCAATGGGGACACTAGTTCTGGTGACCTGGGGGTCCCCAAAGAATTCACTTAAATTGCAGAGATTTCCTCTCACTTCCTGTTTGACTATGAGACAGGAAGTGAAGGAAAATCTCCACAATGAGATACAGATGGAGAAAAAAAAATTGGATGGGTTATAACCCTCCTTTGCTCTAACCAAAATTAAAAAAAAAGTTTTGCCTATAGTTCTATTTTGACCTTATCTACTGTCTCAACAAGATTTGTTTTAGTCTCCTCTAGCTCACCCAACTGGCGTAAGAGGGTAGTAGCTTCATGGACCTTGCTGTTTAAATCCAGCCCCCCCAGCAAGGACAATGAAGGTGCTCTGAGATTAAGACTTCATTACCTTAAAGTGCAGAGCAGACCTAAGGGGTTCCATATTCGGACCCATTCTGGAATCTTAGTGATTCTAGTTATACAACCCATCTCATGTAAACTGGCAATACCTTCTCTTATCGTTCTCCACAAGCAGGTATTTTCCAGGTCACTAGGATTAGGGTAAACACAGACTATCCCATCTCTCATAGTCTAATAGTAAAAAAAAATCACTGTAAACTCTTGGGCTTTGCATGACCTTGTGTGAAATTTTGGATCGTAGGTTAACACTCTCATAGCTACTGCTTCCTTGTCTGATGAAATTACACTGCCCATGCCTTCATCCCACAAACATAGGAGCCACATTAAAAAGGGGTGTCTGAACCTCTGTACTGTTTTGCCAGCTCATGGAGTTCAGTTTGTGCAAACTTCCTTAATTCCTCAAATTCCACTTCTCTAGAGTTGTGATAATGCACCTCTCTGTCTCTCATGTTCTCTCTCTCACATTGCCTTTTTCTCTGCTTGGTAATAAGAGATCTGGCACACTTTTTCTCCCCACTGAATGATCAGAAATATCAAATTCTGTATCCTCATCCTCGTTAGCACATCCTTACAATTCCAGTTGTGGTATGCGATAATGGCATCTACTCTGAGCCTACTAACAGGTTTACAGCCCTTATTTTTCCTTAACCCCTTCACGCCTAAGGGTAAAACAAATATAAATGCCTAAGCACAATTTTGCAACGTTGACATGTGTTAGTAAAACCGTACATATCATCACAACTACTTTATACATCCAGGTGAATTATACCTTGTTTTTTTCAGGACAAATTGGGCTTTCATTTGGTGGTAAATGGTAATGGATATCTCCTCATTTTTTTTTTATTATCAAAGGAAAACTGGCCCAAAACAGTAAAAAAAAAATATTTTTTTATTGAGCTGTGTGTTTCTTGTTACTACCATAACCTACCACCAAAGAACAACCCAAAGTAAATTCTCCAGCTTGTGACGATTGCAGCGATACCATATATGTGTATGTTATTTGTTGTTTGTACCCATAGTACAGCCCAGAAACAATAGTGTGCATTTTGTTTTTGTCTTTTTTTTTTTTTACCTAAAACACACTGACACTGACTGACACTGATACTTTTAATCCTGACCTTGACCTTTGACCCTGACCTTGACTCAAACAATAACCCTGGCACTGAACTAGATCAAACCTTGATCTAGGTATTTTTTCTTTATGTTTTAATATTTATTTATCTTTTTCTTTTTTTTTTTTACAAACATTTTTTTTTTCTCTCTATGCCAGGAGTTAGAGAGATACAATGTATCTCTCTTCTCCATGCATGAGAGAAAAAAAATCAAGGGGGCCGGGCTGCACAGTGACTGATCACTGTGATAGCGAATCAGAGGCTAGCACAGCGATCATGTGACCCGGAATCGGGAGTCCCAGGTCCCGATCGTTAGAACGAGACCCAGGGCTCTCAGTGACACCGTGGTCCTTTTTCTAAAAGCGCGCAGTGCGGCGCGCTCCCAGCACAAAGACAGATACGCAAATATGCAGCCCCACGGAAAAAAGCCCAGTTCCGTGAGGCCGCATATTTGTGTGATGTCGGCGTCAAGGGATTAAGGCATTTATTGATTTGGTCATGATAGCTGCACACTGATCATCAGCCTGACTAGCAGTTGAATATACACACTCCGAAGCAACTGATAGATGGTCTTTTAATACATCGTACTTAATTTCTGCCTCTTCCTTCTCCCTCTTTTGTATTTCAGTATAGTTAGCATGCAGGATGTATCAGCCAAATAGAGACACTGCCTTCTTTTTTGCTCTGCTTAAATCACAAGTGTCAATAATAAAGTTTAGAAAATGATCTGAAACTTTATGATCCCAAGTCTTCTTCAAGGGGAAAATTTCTTAGCAAGAAGCATCCACTGACTGTCTCTATCCAAAGCAGGCAGGTAGCATGCAGAACCTGCTGTAGCCTTGTTTTTCCTGCACAGTTTACACAGCATTTTTCTTATCCTTGGCAACAGAAAACACTACAGAAAACAGGTCTGGTTCAATTGAACTTTAGCACAAATTCCAGCCATCAGCCTCCAACCATTTGGCTTGCATCTTTTTGGCTACTTAGAGTTAAGGCAAGGAAAAAAACCCTGCAGTATATTATTGTGCATTCACTAAACAAGAATGCTGCATATATAGTACAA
Organism: Staurois parvus; assembly: GCA_951230385.1. Lineage (NCBI taxonomy): Eukaryota > Metazoa > Chordata > Amphibia > Anura > Ranidae > Staurois > Staurois parvus. The sequence goes on from CATNWA010021862.1 coordinate 40,826, forward strand.
ACTACTTACAATTGTAGAAAAACAATAAAAGGCAAACAGAATAGTACAAATATTTATACAACACACATGCACATGCTATTTATTCTTCCTAGCAAATAAACTTTGCAATGATCGGTATGCTATAGGAACACACTAAAAAATCACTTAGCTTGTGTCATAGTGCATTCACAATTTCTGAAGCAAGCAGGACCCCAGTCTACTCAAGGGATTGCAGGAAACCAGGTTCTCTCATTGTGAATATTTAACGTCATCCCCAGATGTAGTCCTCTCTGGAACAATCTTCTTTGGTCTCATGGAGTCCCACTTTCAGCTTATGCTGCTGGCCTTTTATTTAGAACATTTGTGTAGCTATTCCCAAATGGGCATATCCTTTTACCTCTTCCTTTTTACATCAGTTTCTATGAGAGAAAACATTTCTAATGCCAAATTCTGAATTCCACTGTAATATCATACATGCCATAGGTCAAATATGTCAAAAGATCAAGCTATTGTTGACTTTTATTGGCAGAGCCTGGGTGTAGAGTTTGACCAGAACTCCTCAAAAACAATGAGAACCGCTGAAAATGTGTAGATTGCTCAATCCAATCATTTACATTTGCCCATTTACAATAATAGTATATCTCCATTGTATTAGAGGGCAGCATTGTCCATTGTCTCAATGGCATTTGTTTGATAAACGATCACACAAGTAAACTAATGTAAACTTCTAAAAATGGTGATTTTTATTTTGGGGGGGGGTCGAAAAAAGTACTATCTGAGGTAACATACTTAGATACTCTTTAATAAAGATCTTCTCAGCAGTAAAATAATGAGGAGTAGCCATACACAGGAACTAACATTCAACTCTGCACAATAAAGGCATGTGACTATAATATACTTTCACAGCTTTTTCCAGTTATTACTATTATTATTAAAGATACAGTCAGGTCCATAAATATTGGGACATTGACACAATTCTAACATTTTTGGCTCTATACACCACCACAATGGATTTGAAATGAAACGAACAAGATGTGCTTTAACTGCAGACTGTCAGCTTTAATTTGAGGGTATTTACATCCAGATCAGGTGAACGGTGTAGGAATTACAACAGTTTGCAATGTGTATGGCTTGTTAAGGGACCAAAAGTAATGGGACAATTGGCTTCTCAGCTGTTCCATGTCCAGGTGTGTGTTATTCCCTCATTATCCCAATTACAATGAGCAGATAAAAGGTCCAGAGTTCATTTCAAGTGTGCTATTTGCATTTCGAATCTGTTGCTGTCAACTCTCAAGATGAGATCCAAAGAGCTGTCACTATCAGTGAAGCAAGCCATCATTAGTCTGAAAAAACAAAACAAACCCATCAGAGAGATAGCAAAAACATTAGGCGTGGCCAAAACAACTGTTTGGAACATGCTTAAAAAGAAGGAACGCACCGGTGAGCTCAGTAACACCAAAAGACCCGGAAGACCACGGAAAACAACTGTGGTGGATGACCGAAGAATTCTTTCCCTGGTGAAGAAAACACCCTTCAGAACAGTTGGCCAGATCAAGAACACTCTCCAGGAGGTAGGTGTATGTGTGTCAAAGTCCGCAATCAAGAGAAGACTTTACCAGAGTGAATACAGAGGGTTCACCACAAGATGTAAACCATTGGTGAGCCTCAAAAACAGAAAGGCCAGATTAGAGTTTGCCAAACGACATCTAAAAAAGCCTTCACAGTTCTGGAACAACATCCTATGGACAGATGAGACCAAGATCAACTTGTACCAGAGTGATGGGAAGAGAAGAGTATGGAGAAGGAAAGGAACTGCTCATGATCCTAAGCATACCACCTCACCAGTGAAGCATGGTGGTGGTAGTGTCATGGCGTGGGCATGTATGGCTGCCAATGGAACTGGTTCTCTTGTATTTATTGATGATGTGACTGCTGACAAAAGCAGCAGGATGAATTCTGAAGTGTTTCGGGCAATATTATCTGCTCATATTCAGCCAAATACTTCACAACTCATTGGACGCCGCTTCACAGTGCAGATGGACAATGACCCAAAGCATACTACAAAAGCAACCAAAGAGTTTTTTAAGGGAAAGAAGTGGAATGTTATGCAATGGGCAAATCAATCACCTGACCTGAATCCGATTGAGCATGCATTTCACTTGCTGAAGACAAAACTGAAGGCAAAATGCCCCAAGAACAAGCAGGAACAGAAGACAGTTGCAGTAGAGGCCTGGCAGAGCATCACCAGGGATGAAACCCAGCGTCTGGTGATGTGTATGCGTTCCAGACTTCAGGTTGTAATTGACTGCAAAGGATTTGCAACCAAGTATTAAAAAGTGAAAGTTTGATTTATGATTATTATTCTGTCCCATTATTTTTGGTCCCTTAACAAGTGGGAGGCACATATGCAAACTGTTGTAATTCCTACACCGTTCACCTGATCTGGATGTAAATACCCTCAAATTAAAGCTGACAGTCTGCAGTTAAAGCACATCTTGTTCGTTTCATTTCAAATCCATTGTGGTGGTGTATAGAGCCAAAAATGTTAGAATTGTGTCGATGTCCCAATATTTATGGATCTGACTGTATATGTGACCATTTAGTTACGAACAACTATTGGTTTTGTTCTATTTTAGCCTGCTGCTGCCCATGTAATGCTTGTGTGGTGACAAAGAAAGTGGGCGTTAATGTCCATGTGCCACACATACAGTTGCAAGAAAAAGTATGTGAACCCCTTGGGATTACGTGGAGTTTTGCATGAATTGGGCATAAAATGTGCTCTGAACGTCATCTAAGTCACAACAATAGAAGAACACAGTCTGCTGAACATAAATACTACACAAACATTAGATGTTGCCATGGTTTAATTGCACATAACATGTAAACATTCACAGTGCAGGGAGGAAAAAGTATGTGAGGCCCTAGCTTAATGACTTCTTCCAGAGCTAATTGGAGCCAGGAGTGAGCCAACCTTGACTCCAATCAGTGTGATGATATTGGATGTGTTGCTGACAGCTGTCCTGCCCTTAAAAAACACACACCTGTTTTGGGTTTACTGGTTTCAAGAAGCACTGTCTGATGTGAACCATGCCTCGCAGAAAAGAGCTCTCAGAAGACCTACCATCAAGAATTGTTGACTTGCATGAAGCTGGAAAGGGTTACAAAAGTATCTCTAAAAGCCTTGATGTTCATGTGTCCACGGTAAGACAGACTGTCTACAAATGGAGAAAGTTTAGCACTGTTGCTACTCTCCCTAGGCGCGGTCATCCTGTAAAAATGACGGCAAGAGCACAGCGCAGAATGCTGCATGAGGTAAAGAAGAATCTCAGAGTGTCAGCTAAAGAACTACAGAAATCTCTGGCACATGCTAACATTTTTGTTGACACATCTACAATAAGGAAAACATGAAACAAGAATGGAGTACATGGGAGGACACCACGGAGGAAGCCATTGCTGTCCAAAAAGAATATTGCAGCACGTTTGAAGTTTGCAAAAGAGCACCTGGATGTTCCACAGCACTACTGGCAAAATATACTGTGGACAGATGAAACCAAGATTGAGTTGTTTGGAAAGAACACACAACACTATGTGTGGAGAAAAAAAGGCACAGCACACCAACATCAAAACCTCATCCCCACTGTGAAACATGGCGGAGGGAGCATCATGGTTTGGGGCTGCTTTGCTGCCTCAGGGCCTGGACAGATTGTTGTCATTGATGGGAAAATGAATTCCTGAGTTTATCAAGACATTTTGCAGGAAAACGTACGACCATCTGTCCGCCAACTGAAGCTCCGCAGAGGATGGGTGATGCAACAGGACAATGACCCAAAGCATACAAGTAATTCAACAAAACAATGGCTGCAACAGCAGCACAGAATACGCCTTCTGGAGTGGCCCAGTCAGAGTTCTGACCTCAACCCGATTGAAATGCTGTGGCATGACCTTAAGAGAGCGATTCACACCAGACATCCCAAGAATATTGCTACACTGAAACAGTTTTGTGAAGAGGAGTGGTCCAAAATTACTCCAGATCGTTGTGCAGGTCTGATCTGCAACTACAGGAAACGTTTGGTTGAGGTTATTGCTGCCAAAAGAGGGTCAACCAGTTATTAAGTCCAAAGGTTCACATACTTTTTCCTCCCTGCACTGTGAATGTTTACATGTTATGTGCAATTAAACCATGGCAACATCTAATGTTTGTGTAGTATTATGTTCAGCAGACTGTGTTCTTCTATTGATGTGACTTAGATGACGTTCAGAGCACATTTTATGCCCAATTCATGCAAAACTCCACGTAATCCCAAGGGGTTCACATACTTTTTCTTGCAACTGTATGTGTCCATGAGTGGGCAAGGTTTCTGTGCTGAGAGTGAACTAGTGACCTGAGAGTGATCATCATTACAAGAGACTGTGACCAATTGGATTAAAAATCCCATTTCGGTCTTTGCAGATGACACCAAGCTGTGCAGTGGAATAACGTCCTTACAGGATGTCTCCAACTTACAAGCTGACCTCAATACACTGCTTAATTGGGCAACTATGTGGCAAATGAGGTTTAATGTTGATAAATGTAAGGTTATGCACTTGGGGGCTAAGAATATGTATGCATCATACATACTGGGGGGGGGGGGGGGGAATACAACTGGGGGAATCAATGGTGAAGAAGGATCTGGGAGTTCTGGTCGATCACAAGCTTAATAATGGCATGCAATGACTTCACCCACAGGCAAGCAGCATGAGTTTGGGAAGGTCAGTTTGATGATACTTCAGTTTCTATTGGCAGAACCAGACACCTCTTGTTTGAGCCATGCGACTTTGGACAATGAAAAGAAGCTAAAAATAAAATGTTCTCTCATAGGTCCCCTAAAAGATAATGTAAGTGTTTAGGTGACCTCTAACAATTAAAAGGTACCTTTCATGAAAAAAAATAGTTGCAAAAAAAATAAAACCTTAATAAAGATTTTTGGAAAGAAATATGATAAATACATCAGTTGTGACTTCCAGTTGCTGTCTTCTTGGATAGCTGGGCACTCGAAATTCCGCAAGAATGTGCCCAATCCCATTCCAAGAGTGCTTGCTGCTAAGACATCAGATGCTCAGGAGGCAGCAGTGAGGTGCAGTGACGTCATCTCAAATCACTGTATTTTATCTTTTTTTTATACCACTTTTTTTAACCTAATTTTGTTGGGTGACGGGGCTGGCAGGAAAGCAGACCTTCCATTTGCATAGAAGGCTCTCTTTAAAGGGTTAGTTAACCTTTACCAAAGCACTTCTTATGCAGCTAAGGGACTCCTATAGAAAAGAAAAAGCTTGACTAAAATTGAATAATGCCTTTCATATAGGTGTAAGCCATCTATGTACCCCCTGAAGCCTGGCTGAAAATCTTCCAAAGACGGCATCATCCCATCATGCTTTCTTACCAGGGCATTGCTACAACACTCCCAGGTGTTATTTCTCACCCCCACCCCATCTCAGGAGTGAACTCTCAAACCACTGAACATGCTTTGTCCAGTCTCTCCTCTTTCACTAAGCTTAAAGCTACTGTGACGGGGGAGAGGGAACGCTTGCTGGGGGGTTGGAATTGGGAGAAAGAGTTAGTAGTTCTTGAATATCAAAAGAAATTTTACTAGTGTATGGCCAGCTTTAGTTTTCTTTTGCTCTGGGGTCTCTTTTCATCCATTATACTGATTTGAGGGCCAGTTCATGCCACAAAAATGCACTCCGAATGCATTCTGGATGCGTTTTTGCTTACAGTTCACACCACACGCAGTTCCGGAGCAGTTGTCATGCAATTTGCTATGTTCCAAAACAGTTCTGTGCAGAAAAAAGACAGCATGTTCTACTTTTTTTCTGCACCAGAAACTGACTGGAACTAACTGCACTGGTGTGAACTCGGGCCATTGGAATACATGGAAAACACTGCGCATGCATTTTTGATGCAGAAAAAAACGCACTGTACTGCACCTAGTGTGAACTGGCCCTAAGAAAAACTAGAGAAAGGAAAAACAGGAGCAAGGGTTGAGGTGTTGCCAGTAGTAACCAATCAGACTTTGTCTTTTAGATTCTTAAAAAATGAGCTAAGGTTTGAGTAATATAGACAACAATTTTACCTTGGTCATATTTTCTTTCTTCCAATTTTTATAAATAGACCCCATAATCTGTATTTTTACTTTATCTTCAACATACCAGTTTAAAAGATAAGTTCACCTTTTGTAACCTGTTACATGTTAAACCTGTATTCAGGGTGTAACATGCACCATATTACTGTTGCTGCAGCCCCATATACCCCCAAACCCCTGTTGTGAAAGCGTGCCAGGGACCTTTTCCCCGCATCCGCTGTCACAATTTTAAAAAACCTTGGCTGTGCAGGGATACGCCCACCCAGTCTCATTGTTTATTCACAGAGTTCTGTGAATAGGAGAGCTACACATACCGACAGCCTTTGTGGCTGTCATCTTGTAGTTATTAATGAACTACCAGGATGCTGATGATGAGTACTCTAGGTAGTTCACTGAGTCTTCCTGTCATTCAGTAACTGCCTGCTCATACAAGGTATGAGCAGACAGATATACTGACAGGCTGCAGGAGCCTTGCATTGCACCCATGATCTGCTGATCATGAGTGCAATACTATGCTGACTCCTAGTAACAAAAAAAATAAATAAATGCACATTTTTTTACTTGTAAAAAGATGTACATGTATTATTTATTTTACAAAGGTGAACTTATCCTTTAATCCATAGTACCTGCGCTGATGCTGCGCGACACAGTTGTGCTTCTCAATCTGAAACAAAATTAGAGAATTCTATTTTTTAATTATCCTTCATTGTTGGCCCCCCTGCTGGTCTGTGATTCTGGTTATGCTATGGCATGGAATGCTGCAAGAAGACAAAAACGACAAGTAACTTTTCTTATTTTCTTTTATCTTTGGTCTTATTTCCCAGTCCAATGTGCTAGTGGTGTCACTAATGATGCTGTTGTGCTATGGTGGTCCCTGCTAGCTGGTGCTTGATTTTTTATTTTTTGAGGTGTTATCCAGCTACACATGTTGAATAACAGACACATGAAGATGAGTGTGTATGTTTTTTTAAGCCATACTTAACTTTTAATGTTATGGAATGTGACCATCAACCTGTCTGCTTGCTCCCCACCTGCATGAGGATGCTGCTGCTGATTGCTTGTGAAAAGGAGGGCAACCAGGGTAAGAACATGATCACAGAACCCCAATGTAAGTGGGCACACTGACCACCAATGTAAGGGGATATTTTACACTTACCACTACTTGAAAGTGAAACACTGACCACTGATGTAAGGGGAGATATCAACCTCCAATGTGAGGGCACACAATGACCACTAATGGATGGGGATACACTGACCACCAATGTAAGAGAACACACTGATCACCACTATAAGAGGACATTTCCCCTTACTACCAATGCAAAAGTAAAACACTGACTACCAATCTAAGGGGACAAACTGACCTAAATGTAAGGGAACATTAACACTGCCCAACAAGTTAAAGGGAAACAATGACTACTAATATAAGGGGATACACTGACCACTGACAGATGGGGATACC
>CATNWA010021863.1:0-92004 GCA_951230385.1 Staurois parvus
GAAACCAATCACACAAAAAACCTAATCAAGGGGCTGCACCCAAAACTCTGTGCCCTACTACTAGGAAATGAGCGATTCTTTTCCTCTAGTATTTTGACCCCGGGGATACCCCCTCAGAGTCTGTACGCAAATCCCTGTCATCAAAACTAAGAAAAAATACACCACCCTAAAGACCCACCCTTCCCGCAAAAATAAGCCAAGAGGCTTCCTGGCAGCCACTTCTGGTCGGGATAGGCCCTTGGTGTAATTCAGGATGCGGGTGTGCCAAATGGGGGGAACGACACAGGAAACGTAGGCTTCGATATAGTAAATAATATAATTTATTGAGACTAAAAATAAAAATAAAAATGCAGTGCACCAAACCCCCCAAGCTAACACAAATAATACAAAAGGTGAAAAAAACCCCAAAACCTAAACTATAAATACACAGGTCATACCGGGCCATCCCTTAAATACATCCCTGCAATCCCCCAGGTGAGGGCTAATTCCCGAAGTAAACCCTCGGGTTGTTGAGAGCACCCGCGGGCCACCCGGGGTACGGGGCAGCCCACAAGGCAGGGAGTCCCCCCACAGGGAAATCCTTCCCTGAAAACCCCTAAAAATGAGCCGGGTTTTCTTCCAGCTGACCATAGGCTGACTGGAGACCAAATGGTCCCAAATCATCTCTTACCCCAAAGTCGGAACTAGAGCATTTCTCACTTCAGTTTCGCAGATATAAACAGCGCCTTTGAAAACGGGGAAAAGCATCTGATCAATTGATCTTGGTTTGATTAGATCATGAAAGGGCAGAGAGATATCTTCTGGTAAACCCCAATTTCTCAAAAAAGAATTACAATGCCCAAATGAAGTTATAGGGGATTTGTTTTCCCTGTTTTTCTTCATTCTTCGAACTGTGATAGGTTGAAAGTGAAATGAGGAGTTACCACCTTCAGGTTTTAAAAGTGGTTTGGTTTTCGGGGCTCCTGTTTTGGGGCTAGGCCCCCCAAAAAAAGCTCCATATTTGGTATCCCCATCACTCGGATAGAACTAGCAGAATGTATTTGGGGTGTTCTTCCACATCTACCCATGGTTTCACACACACCCCCTCCCCTATCATTTAAATGACAACTCCGTGTACCAAAAAATAAAAAATTCTTGTCATTTTCCAGAAACTGTGGAAAAAAAATAAATCTTTCCATGGACTCATAAGCCTCACAGCAGATTAGCTTCAGGTGTCTACTTTCCAAAAAGGGGGTCATTGGGGTGTTTGTACTACTCCTGGTGTTTTAGCACCTCCATTATCTATACCGATGAGTTTGTAGATGCTATAAACTTTCACACAAAGCAATAAATATACACTTTGATTGATTATTTTTTTTAACCAACAACAATTGAGCAAGAATACATTATTGGCCTATATTTATGAATAAAATTTTAGTTTTTATTGGATATTATTTATTACAGTAATAGTAGAACAATATCCGTTTTTTTTTCCAAACCTTTTTATTTTTTAGCAAAATTTTTTTCCTTTATAGTGCTCCAAGAGACTCCAAAGCCGAAAATCAGCCTAGCCGGGGTTAGCGTGAGGAAAGGTAATAGTTGCAACCATGGTGCGTCCCAATATTATTCAAGAATATTACATTGGGAAAGTCGTTGCAAGATACTCGACAAAATCTGTACATTGACCGTACTGCAGATCAGCGTTTCCATACCGGTCCCGCACCCCCCTGAAGAGGGACAAACGACAGCTCTTCCAGGCCTGAAGAAATTGTTCCAGAGGCTGACAACAAAAAACAAATAGGAAGCCAACTTCTGCTGAGTGAGCCAAGAGGCCCCCGGTATGGGACAATGAAGCAAAGCATACCGATCATCCCGTCGTATAGAAAGAAGGAACAAGATGAAAAGGATGCCCAAACACACACGACCAAAAACGAAGCAGTCCCTCGGCATGACCACCAGATATGCAATACATCACCACGATGGCCACAACCCCGAAAGCATCGATCACTGCAGGCAGGGTTTCGCCTGTGCCAAACGACCTGAAACCCAATACCAACAAAATAACACCATGTAGAGCCCAGGCCTCCAGCGTGGTCGTATTAAAATAGCATTTAGCTTCAAGCGACCAGGCCCTATTCCAGTCCTCCAATCCACAACCACTCCCAGGTCACGCTCCCTCGAACATAATGAAAGAAGTATGCATAAGGCTGCATAAAGAAGGGAGATAAGGCCCCGGGCAAGCCCGGACGCTGTTTTGGCAAAGCTGTTCAAAAAGGCAGATTTCTGGTACGGGAAAAACAGAAGTGCCTCTTCGCTAATACACTCTGCGTTTATTTAATAGTGCATTTTTAACAGTTCTTATTATCCTACCTCATCATGATCAGTAATGCACAAAAATGTTATATACATACTGTCTGCAGCTTTATATAAGCACAAGTCACATATTTCATATTTTATTATGTGATTCAGAATTTATTGCATTTAACCACTTTGTATTCTCTTTGTAATTTTAAACCTATTGAAGCACTTGAAATAACCTCCTCTATCCTCCTCCCTCCTCTAACGAGCCCAGGAGAAGTGAGCTATTTTGCTTCTAAATGGTTATTTATAACATGACCCACATAGTAGGATGGTCAGTATCTCTGAGGAAAGGGATTTGTCCCCTGAAACGGCATCAGTACACCTGGACCACAGTGACAGTCGACATACAACCTGCCCTTTGTTGTGGCCATCTCTATCATATAAAGCTTTACATACATGCTATGTCCTATATGTTTTTGTCTTTTTAACTTCTCAGGTAATAGGGGATCCCCTGATACTGAATAGTAGATGCATAGTAATGGGAGATCCCCTGACACTGAAATAGAAGATGTGGTAGTAACAGGGGGATCCCCTGACACTGAATATAGATGATGTAGAATTTGGGGATCCCCCTGACAATGAATAGAAATGCATAGTAATGGTGGGATGTCCTGACACTGAATAGTCAAAGTGTAGTAGTCATGGGGAATCCCCTTACACTAAATAGTAGATGTGTAGTAATGGAGGATCCCCTGGACACAGAATAGTAAATGTGTAGTAATGGGGGATCCCCTGACACTGAATAGTAGATGTGATTGTAATGGGGGATCCCCTGACACTGAAATAGTAAATGTGTAGTAATTGGGGATCCCCTGACCCTGAATAGTAGATGTGTAGTAAAATGGGGATCCCCTGACACTGAAGAGTAGATGTGTAGTAATGGGGGATCCCCTGACACTGAATAAGTAGATGTGTAGTAATGGGGGATCCCCCTAACACTGAATAGTAGATGTGTATAAAAGTAAATGGGGGGGATCCCCCTAAACACTGAATAGTAAATGTGTAGTAATGGGGACTCCCCTGACACTAATAGATGTGTAGTAATAGGGGATCTCCTGACACTGAGGAAAGGGATTTGTCCCCCGGAAAAGCATCAGAAACCTGACCACAGTGACAGTCCGAAACACACTTCCCTTTGTTGCGGCCATCTCTATTATACAAAACTTTACATACATGTTGCAATAGAAAAAGTAATGTGTGAACCCCTTGGGATTCAACGTAGGAGTTTTGCATGAATTGGGCATAAAAATGGTGCTCTGAACGTCATCTAAGTCACAACAATAGAAAGAACACAGTCTGCTGAACATAATACCTAGAAGACACAAACATTTAGATGTTGCCATGGTTTAATTGCACATAACATGTAAACCAATTCACAGTGCACGGGAGGAAAAAGTATGTGAACCTTTTGGACTTAATAACTGGTTGACCCTTCTTTGGCAGCAATAACCACAACTAGAAAACGTTTCCTTGTAGTTGCAGATCAGAACCTGCACAATGATCTGGATTAATTTTTGGACCACTCCTCTTCACAAAACTGTTTCAGTGTAGCGTCAATATTCTTGGGATGTCTGTTTGTGAATCGCTCTCTTAAAGTCATGCACAAAGCATTTGCAAATTGGGTTGAGGTCAGGACACTCTGACTGGGCCACTCCAGAAGGCGTATTCTTGTTGCTGTTGCAGCCATTGTTTTTGGTTGAATTACTTGTATGCTTTGGGTCATTGTCCTGTTGCATCACCCATCCTCTGCGGAGCTTCAGTTGGCAGACTAGATGGTCGTCAGTACGTTTTTTCCTGCAAAATGTCTTGATAAACTCTGGAATTTCATTTCCCATCAATGACAACAATCCGTCCAGGCCGTGAGGCAGCAAAGTAGCCCCAAACCATGATGCTCCCTCCGCCATGTTTTTACAGTGGGGATGAGAGTTTTGATGTTGTGTGCTGTGCCTTTTTTCTCCACACATAGTGTTGGTGTGTTCTTCCCAAAAAAAACTCAATCTTGGTTTCATCTGTCCACAGTATATTTTTGCGACAGTAGTGCTGTGGAACATCCAGGTGCTCTTTTGCAAACTTCAAACGTGCTGCAATATTCTTTTTTGGACAGCAATGCTTCCTCCGTTTGTGTCCTCCCATGTACTCCATTCTTGTTTAATGTTTTCCTATTGTAGATGTGTCAACAAAAATGTTAGCATGTACCAGAGATTTCTGTAGGTCTTTAGCTGACACTCTGGATTCTTTCTTTACCTCATGCAGCATTCTGCGCTGTGCTCTTGCAGTCATTTTTACAGGACGACCACGTCTAGGGAGAGTAGCAACAGGGCTAAAACTTTCTCCATTTGTAGACAGTCTGTTTTTATACCATGGACACATGAACATCAAGTCTTTTGGAGATACTTTGTAACCCTTTCCAGCTTCATGCAAGTCAACAATTCTTGATCGTAGGTCTTCTGAGAGCTCTTTTCTGCGAGGCATGGTTCACATCAGACAGTGCTTCTTGAAACCAGTAAACCCAAAACAGTGTGGTGTTTTTTTTAAGGGCAGGACAGCTGTCAGCAACACATCCAATATCGTCACACACTGATTGGAGTCAAGGTTGGCTCACTCTCCTGCTCCAATTAGCTCTGGGAGAAGTCATTAAGCTAGGGCCTAATGTTTGTGTAGTATTATGATTTTAGACTGTGTTCTTCTATTGTTGTGACTTAGATGACGTTCAGCAAGCACATTTTATGCCCAATTCATGCAAAACTCCACGTAATCCCAAGGGTTCACATACTTTTTTCTTGCAACTGTACATGCTATGTCTGTGTAGTATTTTCTGTCTTTTTTGCTTCTCATTAATAGGGGATCCCCTTACACTGAAATAGTAGATGTGTAGTAAAAAGGAGACCCCCTGACACTGAATAAGTAAGATGTGTAAGTAATGGGGAGACGCCCTGACACTGATAGTAGATGTTTTTAGTAATGGGGGGACCCCTGACACTGAATAGTAGATGTGTAGTAATGGGGGGCCCATGACACTGAATATTAGTAGATGTGTAGTAATGGGGGAGACCCCCTATCACGTACCTGGTGATGGAGGCCAATGGAGAGAGGCATCCCAAGTGGCTAAGTTCCAGACTTCCCTGAGAGTGGGACAGTGGGAGTCAGGCCCAAAGTGGCACAGGTCACCTGTAGGAGTGTTGGTTTGTGGTCCACCCAGAAGCACAGCTGATGTACGGAGATAGGTCTGCAGACAGGTGTGCCTGTGCAAGTATGCAAGCCCTTCCGGATTAGAGATTTACTGTGGGTAGCTGGTTCAAGCCAAGGTCAGGTACCAGGTGGGAATCAGAGTAGACATAGTCAGATGGGATAGCCGAGGTCATACACAGAGGTAGCCAAGAGAGATAGTATCCATAAGCCAAGCCGAAGTCATACACAGAGGAGCGAGAGAGAAAGTATCCGTAAGCCAAGCCCGAGGTCAGATCAGGGGTTAAGCAGAGTAACGAGTCCAAGAGCAAAGCCGAGTCGGTATCAGGAAATCCACAGGTCCACAATAACACAGGAAACAGGAACAAGGCACGGGGAGCTAGAGATCATCCAGCAACTTGAGGAAGCGATGAGCCTCCTGTATAAAGGCCGTCTGGCACCAAACTGAGGCTGATGGTGTGCTTCTGCGGCCTTGCAGGGTACTGCCAGAAATGCCAGATCTTCCAGAACTTCTGCCGTGGACAGAACCCTGACATCCCTGACACTGACTAGTAGAATGTGTAGTAATGGGGGATCCCCTGTCACTGTATAGTAGATGTGTAGTAATGGGCGGATTCTGACACTGAATAGTAGATTGTAGTAATGGGGGATCCCCTGACACTGAATAATAGATGTGTACTAATAAGGGATCCACTGACACTGAATATTAGGTGTAGTAATGGGGGGAACCCCTGACACTGAATAGTAGATGTGTAGTAATGGGGGATCCCCTGACACTGAATAGTAGATGTGTAGTAATGGGGGGAACCCCTGACACTGATTAGTAGATGTGTAGTAATTGGGGATCCTCTGACACTGAATAGTAGATGGTTATATCAAGTAAGGCTCTGTTCACACTAGTGTGATTTCAAATATGCTTTGAGTCACAAAGATCTGCATGACAATGGAAATCACATTGTCCATTCACATCACTGCAACTCAGCATGGTGCGATTTTGGAATAGGTTCCTGTACTACTTTGGTGCGATTCCAATGCAATTTTTGCCCCATAGGATATACAAACCACATCTAAATTGCATCCAAGTTACACTATGTAGCGCTACTGTCAAGGAATGTGTATACCGACGCGCAGAACCCTTGTAATCCCTGCTCGTGGCCGATTAGCAAGTGCGCATGCGCGACGGCGCATTGGTGCCAGGTGGGCTATTTAAGCTGGGCTAGTGACTTGCATTAGTGACGTTTTGTCTATTACGTTAAGCATTTGTGCATCCTATTCCTGTGTTGATCTTCTATTGCCAACCTGACCTGTTATTGACTTTGCCTGTACCGACCCCTGGCCTGCCTTTGACTATTCTTCTGCCTACTGTTTCCGCTTTCTCTGCTCGCTAGTTGCCAACCAGGACAATCTGACCTTGCCTTACTCTGCCTCCTGCACCAGAACCAGCTGATCCTTGCCGGTATCCCACTCCTGCACTTCTACCAGCTGCTCCTGCATCCCATATGCACATCAACATCCATCAGCAGAAGTCCTACCAGGCACTTGTGCACCTCTGTGCTCTGATGCTCCCCATTATTCTACCAGGGCCCCCAGATACAGAGCTGTAAGGGAGGCCTTCCTCTGCACTTCAGGTTCTACTACCAGGTACATTACAGCTACCCTTATGAGAGACGCTAAGATGTGGGTTCCCCTAAGCCCTGCACAGCCCGGAACATGCATTTTTCACACGTGCATCCACAGTCAGTGAGAAGTCCCTGAGATTGTTTTTTTTTTTTTTTATTTTATTAGAGGAAGATAACTTGGATAGGGAATAAGGATAATGGGATGCCCAGTTTGGCGTGTAGCAAGGGAGTCAACATCCTCCCTATGTACAGATCCTGTTCATTTTCTCTAAAGCTTTCAGTCTTTGCAGATCAGTAGCAACAGCCTTTTATGGGTACTTTCAGTCCCTTAAAAATCAGCTTGGCTCCTTGCACTACATACAGGGATTCACCCCCCTCCCCCCCCCCATAGAACTGTTCCAAGCTCCACAGATGCTACCAGCCTTCCTGGCTGCTCCGAAGATCTCCTGGACAAGGATACAGGATTAAGCCCAGTGCTATCATATGAAAGCTTGCTATATGTGGCAGTCTCTCCTCTCCTTGTGAATCGCTGGGTGTGCTGTATTCTGTCCTCACTGCTCAAGGCCTTGATACTATTCATGCTGCTCTGCTGAATAAATCCTTCCAGAGCCAGCCCAGCCTGGAGGCCGGCTTCCCCCAAACCTAAGGGACCCCTCACTGGCACCGACAGTCTCCTCAGCACTCCATCTTCCACCCGACTGCCCCTATCAGCCTGACTTCAATACTTACGGGCTAGTCTACCACTCACCAGGGTCTCCAAACCTGGGATTGGCCAGACTCCCATAAATATGCAGATTAGGCCCCCACCCCCTCCTGCTCACTGACTTCTGGATGATTCCCAGTCCTCATGGGCCAGGAGGTGGAGATAGAGTCCCAACCTGTTTAAGTCAACCAGTTGACCTGCAGTAAACTTGACTGCAATACACTACACTATTCAAGTAGCACACCTGGGGGGGGGGGCTAAAACTACATAATCACACAGAAAGTCAGAGCGAAATTAGATTGTGGCAGTGTGAACCAAACCTAAAAAATATTGTATGTGAGGCTGTAATTGCTCATTGCAGTAAAATGTAACTCCCTGTGAATGACGTCATACAATCCTATCATTTACCAGATATCCACATAAACTTATTATAAGACTTTAACAAGATGTTAGAAAAGGATTATTTTGTGCTTTAATTCCAATAAAAAGAGAACTTTCAGTGATCAGGTACTGTATTTATGAAGTACAAAGATCGATTTTGATAATCTTTTTTTTATAAGGTACAGATATAAAATTGTTCCAGAATATTATAGTATCAGTCAGTCCTGTTATACTCACTGTAATGTCTCTATCCGGCTTGTTTTCAGAGCTGCCATCAGATCCATGAAATGAGGACCCTCCAGATTGTTCCCAGACAAGATCAGTGTCCTCAGTGTCTGGTTATTTCTTATTCCAGATGCCAGGAGGGGGCAAGAACTGTCTGTCAGCTGATTAATGGATAATCTGTAGATGAAAAGAAGAATGTTACCAGAAGAAAATTAATCTCTCCCCAGGAATGAAATGAATTATTCTCTACATGAATGGAACTAATTTCTCTTTATTGGAATCATGTTTATTCAATTGCTTTATAAAACACAAGGAAAAAGAATTTAATAAGAAAAATTATATCCAGTGATATCTTCATTAAACACAGGATGAGCACAGAATAATACTGACACGACTCTTATTGTGCTACAATCTCCTTGTGTATGGAGCATGAATGGGATTAGCAGAAAGTGTGAGACAGGAATCAGCATTGCTAGTGATTGGATGGGAGGATTTTTATCTGATACTCTATTTGACTCTGCTGATAAGAGCTTTGTACTCATAGAAAGTAATGGGGAGACCCCCTGACACTGAATAGTAGATGTGTAGTAATGGGGGATCTCCTGACACTGAATAGTAGATGTGTAGTAAAGAGGGATCCCCTGACACTGAATAGAAAATATGTAGTAATGAGGAGACCCCCTGACACTGAATAGTAGATGTGTAGTAATGGGGGATTCCCTGACACTGAATAGTAGATATGTAGCAATGGAGGACCCCTGACATTGAATAGTAGATGTGAAGCAATGGGGGATCCCCTGACACTGAATAGTAGACGTGTAGTAATGGGGGGATCCCATGACTCTGAATAGTAGATGTGTAGTAATGGGGGGATCCATTGACACTGAATAGTAGATGTGTAGTAATGGGGGATCCATTGACACTGAATAGTAGATGTGTAGTAATGGGGGACCCCTGACACTTAATAGTAAATGTGAAGCAATAGGGGATCCCCTTACATTAAAAAGATGTGTAGTAATGGGGGGATTCCCTGACACTGAATAGTAGATGTGTAGTAATGGGGGATCCCCTTACACTGAATAGTAGAAGTGTAAGTAACAGGGGGATCCCCTGACACTGAATAGTAGATGTGTAGTAATGGGGGATCCCCTGACACTGAATTGTAGATGTGTAGTAATGGGGGATCCCTGTCAATGAATAGTAGATGTGTAGTAATGGGGGAACCCCCGACAGAGAATAGTAGATGTGTAGGAATGGGGGATCTCCTGACACTGATTAGTAGATGTGTAGTAATGGGGCATCCCTTGACACTGAATAGTAGAGGTGTAGTAATGGGGGATCCCACATCACAGAATAGTAGATGTGTAGTAATGGGGGGATCCCCGACACTAATTAATAGATGTGTAGTAATGGGGGATCCTCTTACACTGAATAGTAGATGTGTAGTAATGGGGGACCGCTGACACTGAATACTAGATGTGTAGTAATGGGGGATCCCCTTACACTGAATAGTAGACTTGTAGTAATGGGGGGATCCCCTGACCCTGAATAGTAGACATGTAATAATGGGGGGATTCCATGACACTGAATAGTAGATGTGTAGTAATGGAGGGATTCCATGACACTGAATAGCATATGTGTAGTAATGGGGGGACCCCCTGACACTGAATAGATGTGTAACAATTATTATATTATTATTAGACAGGATTTATATAGCTCCAACAGTTTGCTCAGCGCTTTACAATATAATGGGAGACAATACTGCAACAATACAGTTCAATACAAGAGGAATAGGAGGGGCCCTGCTCCTCGGAGCTTACAATCTAGGAAATGGAGGAACCCTCTGACACTGAATAGTAGATGAGTAGTAATGGGGGACCCCTGACATTGAATAGTAGATGTGAAGCAATAGGGGATTCCCTGACACTGAATAGTAGATGTGTAGTAATGGGGGATCCATTGACACTGAATAGAAGATGTGTAGTAATGGGGATCCCCTGACACTGAATAGTAGATGTGTAGTAATGGGGGGATCCCCTGACACTGAATAGTAGATGTGTAGTAGTGGGGGGACCCCCTGACACTGAATAGATGTGTAGTAATGGGGGATCCCTGTCAATTAATAGTAGATGTGTAGTAATGGGGGAACCCCCGACACCGAATAGTAGATGTGTAGTAATGGGGGATCCCCTGACACTGAATATTAGATGTGTAGTAATGGGGGGATCTATCTATCTATCTATCTATATAACAAAAAAAAAGGAACTGCAATAAAAACTTTGTATGTACAGCGGGCCAAAAAAGTATTTAGTCAGCCACCAAATTGTGCA
Organism: Staurois parvus; assembly: GCA_951230385.1. Taxonomy (NCBI): domain Eukaryota; kingdom Metazoa; phylum Chordata; class Amphibia; order Anura; family Ranidae; genus Staurois; species Staurois parvus. The sequence continues at coordinate 10,785 of CATNWA010021863.1, forward strand.
AGCTCTCCCACTTATAAAGATGAGAGAGGCCTGTAATTGGCATCATAGGTAGACCTCAACTATGAGAGACAAAATGAGAAAAAAAATCCAGACAATCATATTGGCTGATTTGGAAAGAATTTATTTGCAAATTATGGTGGAAAATAAGTATTTGGTCAATATCAAAAGTTCATCTCAATACTTTGTTATATATCCTTTGTTGGCAATGACAGAGGTCAAACGTTTCCTGTAAGTCTTTACAAGGTTGGCACACACTGTTGCTGGTATGTTGGCCCATTCCTCCATGCAGATCTGCTCTAGTGATGTTTTGGGGCTGTCGCTGGGCAACACGGACTTTCAACTCCCTCCAAAGGTTTTCTATGGGGTTGAGATCTAGAGACTGGTTAGGCCACTCCAGGACCTTGAAATGCTTCTTACAAAGCCATTCCTTCATTGCCCGGGCAGTATGTTTGGGATCATTGTCATGTTGGAAGACCCAGCCACGTTTCATCTTCAATGCCCTTGCTGATGGAAGGAGGTTTGCACTGAAAAAAATCACGATACATGGCCCCATTCATTCTGTCCTGTACATGGATCAGTCGTCCTGGTGACTCGGATAGTTCCATTGGAGCCAAGGCCAGAAGAGACATGAAATCCACAACAGACAGACCAGTGGCCATGATAAGACCCTTGTTCTTACTTGTTCTGTCCCTTGTGACAACAAACTGTCAGTGTCTGAGGTGTTTTGGAAGTAGAAGAGTTTTGTCATGTTTGATGAGATGGCGAGATAAATATGGATCAGGGGAATGTTAATATCACACAGTTTGACCCAAGAAGCTCCTCTAGTTATATGTTGCAGAAATAATAGAACCTATTATTATCTTTGGTGGGCTGCTAATGTTTTGTTTCTATGCATGGGGGTGTCAATAGATTTGTAAGAATTGCAAGGTCTGACCAAAGGACTGAAGTAGTATAAGAAGCCTGTGTGGCATAGGAAGCCTGTGTGGCATAAGAAGTCTGTATGGCAAGTGTAGAGAAGTGTCATTGACAGCTTCTGTGTGTGGCCCGGGGAAAACAATTTAGGTGACGACCCAAATGATAAATAGAGACCGAAGAGGAGGACTCTATAGAATGGGAGGATGGCAGTCCCATGGACCTCTCGATGCCGGGAGAGGTATAAATGGCAAAAGTAAATTCAGTCCTTTGGCAGAAATGACAAATAAATATGGACAATGGTTAGTAAAAGACACCAAGACTATTATAAGTTGGACAAAAAGCAGACCTGATCCACCCCAAGGAAGGAGTTTATGATGTATCAACCTGGGTCTCTGTGTATGTTGACTTTCATGGTAGACTGACAGAATTGTTGCTGGGAATTAAATGTGTACAATGTTGGATTTTTGAAAGTATGAAACGTGATGAAATCTCGATTAGTCATCAGCCTGTTGAAACTTTTCTAATGCATATTACTGATGGGCCTAGTAAGACAGAATTACAACATGCAATGCAAGTGTTATCAAAAGGTTTAAGAAATGGAGGGATATGTTAAGAAAATCTGTCAGAGATGGCTGAAAAATTAAGGTGGTCCTGGGATAGCCCACAACTCACCAGATACAGTAAAAGAGGGAAAAATAAGGTAATGGTAAAGAAAAATAAGGCAGAGAGTGAGAGCAGTGAGGATGAAGCTAGTGATAATGGCCGGAAGAATGAAGTAAAAACAATGACCCTTCCTTCACCCAGTGAGTCACCTCAAGTTCACTCTCCGGTATTTTCATCTCCCACAGCACCCTCTTACTCAAATAATCCTCCGCCAAGTTACCATGCTTGTCCTGAACAGTGCAGGACAAGGACCATATACAGGAGTTATCAAGGACTTAGAGGCTATAACAGCGCAGGAAGAAAAATAAGGCAGAATGGGTTCAAGGTATAGTGCATATCCTCTTCGCATAATTACCAATACTAGACAAGGACCGGATGATGGTGGTCAGCCAATAGTCACCTCCAGCTCTTGCTACCAGCCATTTACACCAGGAGAAATGCAAACTCTTACAAAAGACATTCCACACCCATCAAAAGATAAAGCTATCTTTATACAAGAAATGAACAGGTTAAAAAAATCTCAAGATTTGAGCTGGGCAGATATGGCTCAATTATTGAGAATAGTCCTTCGGTCCACTGACCTGAACAAGGTCGCACAGAAAAGTGCAGACGACAATCACAATGTCACAACGTGCCCCACAGGCCGGGGAAACTTTTTGTTCCAGGTTGAAGATAAAAGAAAAGAATTATATAATGAATGGCCCTCACAGAACAAATCTGGTGGCTTGCTAGATGTGAGACAAGAAAAGACTGAGGATGTATTTGATTACTTTAAGCGTGTACAATCTATGGCAGAAATTGTGGGCATAGATGTGACAGATCACATGAATATCGCTGCCATAGGTTGTAAGAATGCTGTTGTGATGGGATTGAAAGAAATAATAAGGAAACATTTAATGGCAGCAAAATCAGAGGGATACGAAAGGAGTTTGCTAAGAGAAGTGTGTAGCAGTATTGCTTCCTGTAAAGAAGAAAATCAAAAAGGGAGAAAAGCCATATATCGAATGGTACATGATTTGAGAGCCATCAGATTATTGAAGAGGACACTCGGGTTGTCCCAAATCCCAGTACCCTGCTAAATAATATACCTACAAGAACAAAGGTGTATACAGTAATAGACCTGACAAATGCATTATTTAGTGTGAGTCTGGATGAAGAAAGCCAAAAACTTCTTGGATTTCATTTTGAAGGAAAAATGTATACCTGGACAAGAATTCCACAAGGAATAGTATCATCCCCAAGTGAATTCTCAAAAGCCAAGACTATTCTATACGGATGGCAACCAGCCTATAAAAGCACAGTGCTCAAAGTGTACATTGATGACATCATACTGTGTACAGACACAAAAGAACATTGTGAACAAGACTCTTTCCCTGTTGAAATATCTCAGTGAACAGAATTGTAAGGTGTCAAAGGAAAAGGTACAATGGTGCAGATCTCATGTGAAGTTCCTTGGTCACTGTCTAGGCCCTGGAACCAAACTCATTGACATTGAAAGAAAACGGACAATAACTAAAATGTCTCAGCCAAAAAATCACAAGCAGCTCAGAGAGTTCATTGAGATGGTGTCATATGTGAGACAATGGATACCAGATGCTAATACCAAACTGAAACCTCTGTATACTGCTTTGACTATCCCCTTTGAATGGACAAAAGAGATAGAGGATCTCTTCAATCAGTTGAAGGCTGAAATCCAAGCAGCCCCTGCCCTCAAACTGCTTGACCAAAACAAACCCTTCCAACTATATTGCTCTGTCAAGGGAGCCACTGGCAATGGAGTCCTAACTCAGGCCAATATGTGTGTTCCTGATGGTGACTTCTATGAAAGCGTACAACTGGACCCAATCCTCCAAGGAACGTCAAACTGTGTAAGAGCTGTTGCAGCAGAGGCATTACTAGTTGAAAAGGTTGCCATTGTAAGGATGAATCAACCCCTGACAGTCTATACAACACATGCAGCAAGTGAAATCTTTGAAAGAGCACGAACCAAACATTTGTCATCAGCAAGGCTGAACAAATATGAAGCAATCCTGCTTGAATCAGGGTAAATAGAAGTGAAGAGATGCACTACAATCAATCCTGCCAGTTTTCTCCCAGAAAGAGAAGAAGACCTTGAAGAGGAGGGGGACCACAACTGCATAGAACTCATGGAAGAAGAAATTCGGCAAATCTCCCCAGTAAAGGACATTACACTTGAAAATCCTGATCTGATCCTGTTTGTAGATGGTTCACGCCTATGCAGGGATGGAGTCCCAAGAACAGCTTATGCGGTGACAACATTGGAAGTTATTGAGACCCAACTGCTTCCTTCATCACTTTTAGTGCAAGTTGATAGCACTCACCAAGGCTTGTGAGACTGCAAGATAAATCAGCCAACATCTATACGGACAGCAGGTATGCTCTAGGAGTAGTCCATGACTATGTTCCCATATGGAAGAACAGAGGATTCACAACTGCTGCCGGAGAACCGATCCAAAATTGGAAATATGTTCAAGAACTCTTTGAAGCGGTCACCCTCCCAAGAGAAGTAGCCATCTTGAAGGTCAAGGCACACACTGGAGGACAGACTATGGAAGAAAATAAAAATCAGCTGGCTGATCATACATATAGCAAAATTGGTTAAAAAACCGGGATGCCCAAAAAGATATATAAAAATACCATCCTTAGAAATGGAGTCCCAAAAGAACAGTCCTTTTTCATGACCATGTTGTCTTGTGTTTTAGCTTTTATCTTTTTGAAGGTGGTGGAGGTGTCAGACATTTTTGTTATATATGAATTTTTTCTTAATTTTTGATTTTGCAATACATTTGGTTTTCTTTTCAAGCTGTGGATTGTCCTCATTGGAACCTCTAGGCCAGTGGGTCCTTTCCCCTGATTTTTCTTTTTTTTTTATCTTTGGCTGACCATACAGCCAGAAAGACTGCTGAGAGTTCAATAGAAAGAAGTATGACCCTAATCACTGACTATGCCAAGGAAGAAGAAGCTTGCACAAGAATTGAGAAGGAAAGAGAGCCAATAAAGAAGGTAACATAACTGATTAGGAAATTGCAAGAATCTGCGCCCGATGGTTGGTATGTGATCATGGAAAGGGATGGAGCAAAGAAAAACCAAGATGGACTGTTGTGCATAGAAAATGCAATATGTGTCCCACCTCAAACAGAAAAAATTATCATGCAACTAGCCCATGGCCCAGGTCATGTAGGCCCTAAGGCAATGGAGAGAAACTTTGAAAAGGCCGGATGGTTTATTCACTATTCCAGGAATGCATATCAGGATTTTCTTCAGGAATGCATAATCTGTGCTAATAATAACCCAGGAAAACCAACTAGAGTGACACAAAGACATTTGGCCAATCCACTATTCCCCTTCCAAAGACTTCAGATTGACTACATCCAATTACCCAAATTGGGCCAATACCGATATGTTTTGGTATGTGTGGATATGTTCTCATCATGGGTAGAGGCCTGGCCAGTGGCCAAAGCAAATGCCAAGACAACAGCAAGGAAACTCCTTTCAGAAGTGATATGCCGTTTTGGAGTCCCTGAAACCATAGAGAGTGACCGTGGAACACATTTTACCAGACAGATCATGCAAATTATAGGCAAGGACTTGGGAATTGAACAGTCCTTTCATGTTCCATATCATCCTGAGAGTTCAGGGAAAGTAGAAAGATATAATGGAGTCATTATGAATAGGTTAGCTAAACTAATGTAGGAAAGGGGGAAGGATCAATAAAGAAGCAGTGGCCAGAACTGTTGCCTCTGGTTCTTTTCAGCATCAGGACCACACCTACCTATAAGACAGAGAACCTGAGCCCCTATAAGATTTTATTTGGAGGCCCACCTAAGACAGGGTTGTATTTTCCACATCAGACTGCTGTAATGCATAATGACCTTGTTTCTCATGTAATTGCCTTACACAAGCAATTAACTGTGACACACAAGCTTGTTTTTTATTCCATTCCAGATCCAGATCAAGTAACTGGAACACATAACTTACAGCCAGGTGACTGGGTCCTAGTAAAACAACATGTAAAGGTGCCCTTGGAACCAAAGTTTAAAGGACCCTACCAAATACTCCTGAAAACTGCCACAGCTGTAAGATTAGAAGGAAAACAGATGTGGATACATGCCAGCCATTGCAAGAAAATACAGCCAATCTCAAAAGATGAGTAAACTGTTGTTATGCCTTTGCTTGATTACAGTGGTCAAGGCTATAGATGGCAAATCATGTGACCCATGTATCAAGACTACTAGAATAGCATCCATAACCACTACAATGTTACTATGACATTCTCATTATCAATGTGAAGACACAGTAACTGACACTTGTGTACACAATGAAACAACTTATTCAATGTGCACTGTAGGGAACCAGGTAACCTGTTATGACCCCACCTATGAACCCACCAAAACTTGGTTAACCATATGGAGCTTCAGCTCCACAGGCAAGCTGATAAACCGTACCCTAATAACTAACCCTAATACTGCAGCAAGTCTGATCTTTGATGTATGCGCTGCTATTAACCTAAATCATTTCCCCATAAGAAGCTGCGGAGGGTTAGAGTGGGAAAAGGAATACTTCACTAACGACAAATACATTTGCTCAGGGAAGCTAGGAAGTGGCTGTAATAATGAAGCATGGAATTATGGTTCCCGGTGGGGTTGTGTAGCATGGGGAACATGGGGAGAAAAACCATGATGCTATCCTTCAATCCTTGCCTAGCATATCTAGCTGTTCGATAGGAGGCTGCACCCCTGTAAACTTCACCATATATAATCCTGCCAAGTTTTTGACACAATGGGGTAATAAGTTGGGAATAAACATATGGAAGGGGATCAGACCCAGGAACAATTGTGTATATATCTATAGAAATAGAAGGAACCAAGAGTGCCACACACCAATTGTTCCACTCTCTCTATGAAGAACTTGCCGCTGGTAAAGAGGCACCCCCTAGTACCAAGAACCTGTTCATAGAACTGGTGGAGAGAGTAGCTGAGAACTTGAAGGTATCTAATTGCTACGTGTGTGGAGGGACAAACATGGGGGACCAGTGGCCCTGGGAAGCCCGAGAGATAGATTACAACATGCCATTTGATGTTATCACTGAAAAACCCTCTGAGCGAACAAAATCAGAATTGCATCTAAAAACATCAATAATTGGGAAGTACTGCACAACCAGGTCAGGTCCAATGTATAAAACCCACGTAGGGAAAATGGCTTGACTAGGGCAACAGTTTTACAATGACACTTCTAAAAATACCTCCTGGTGGTGTAATAAAGAAGTGCCTCTGCCTGACCCACATCCCTTTACAAACTTCATCAATTTATTAGGGATATGGAAGGATCTCACAAAAGAGTCTGACTGGAAAGCACCAGAGTGCCTGTACTGGATTTGTGGGAACAAAGCTTATTCAGAGCTCCCCCAAGACTGGTCAGGAGCCTGTGTCTTAGGAACACTGAAACCCTCATTCTTCCTCTTCCCCATAAGGAGCGGAGAGCAGCTGGGGGTCCCCATATATGACAAGTTACAGAGAAAAGGAAGGGCATCTGGCCTAGAGATAGGGGTTTGGAAAGAAAATGAATGGTCCCCCGAAAGTATTATCCAGTATTATGGTCCTGCCACCTGGGTGGAGGATGGATCATATGGCTACCACACCCCTATCTATATTATTAATCGGATCATTCAGCTACAAACTGTTGTAGGAATTATTACCAATGAGTCTGCAAAATCTTTTAATTTACTTGCAAACAAGGAACTAAGTTGCACACTACTATTTATCAGAACAGACTTGCTTTAGACAATTAGTGGCCAAGGGAGGGGTGTGTGAAAAGTTCAGTTTAAGTAATTGCTGTCTGGAGATAGATGATCATGGCAAGGTAATAGAAGAAATCACCGATAAAATGAGAAAAGTTGCTTGTGTTCCAGTGCAAACATGGGATGAATTTAATGTGGGCAGCTGGTTTGGAGATTGGTTTCCAAACACTAGTGGGTTGAAGGCCATACTGGGAGTGGTATTAATGATATTATTGGCCTGTATGATACTCCCTTGTCTGATACCCCTTGGGACAAGGATGATACAGAGTTTCATTGAAGCCACTGTGGAGGGCTGCAGCCCATGTAATGGCCATGTGGGAGTACAAACCATTAGTCCCTCCCATGTCCTAAGGGCTCCCCTGGGCTCAGTGATCTATAATGAAGCTGTGCTAACTGATGTTTTGTTTCTGTTTAAAAAAAAAAAAAAATTACGGAGAACTTGCTGAGTTTTGTTGTCCCCCACTTCACTTCCTATATTTAGTTTCACAAGTGACACATACAGACCCAACTCCCCCCTCCCTGTCTTAAAATCTTGTGCTTCCTATCTACTTAAGCTAGAGAAATATGAAACTGCAAAAGTTACTTGCTAGCAGCTCAAAGATTATAAGTTTACCAGTACTAAGGCAATATACATATTTAGTCTGCTGTGCATTTAATTCTGTTAAGATTTTTTTGCTAATGAATAAAAGTCTTCTTGCTCATAGGAACCACAGTTGTAGGATTGCTTGCCTGTTTGTTTTTTTTCCTCCCAGGTGTACTAAGTGTGGAATACAAAAGATTACTGCGATGACAGTTAAACTAAGGAAGATGACCCCAAGGAGAGAAATAGAGTGTTAACCTAGTAGATGTTATATGGAGCCAAATAGTGTTGTGAATGGGTGAAACTTATATTATCCACATAAATCCTCAGAAGCAGTTTTACTCAACTTAGCAGCGAAGTAGCACTGTGGACTTTCTGGTGTCATATTAGGTAGGGAACATAGTGGTGAGGTCAAGAGGAGTGGGGGGGTCAAGAGGAGAGAATTGAGTAGAAATATAGGGGTCTGATAATGAATGTTTGAGATATATATATATATATATATATATATATATATATTATTATTTTTTTTTTATTTTTATTTATATATTAAGAGTTTTTATTGCAGTTCCTTTTTTTCTTCTCAGGAAATGTGATTTGAAGTATGTCTGAGACGTAAACCCAGCCGGCTGGAAATATGTTGACTTCCTCTTTCAAGTATAAGAAAAGCATCTTATGGTCAAACCAGTTTGAACCAGGAACCATCTATTTTGGACTGACCATGTGCTAGTAACCTGCACTTAACTCTGAGTTTGCTGTTAAACATATGAAGATTTTTATTGGATTAAAACCATATGACCAAACCTGAACTTCTGAACGATCACGCCTAGAATTTATGTCTATATATGTAATAGTCTAAAGCTTAAGAGACAGATATATATTTTGTATTACCTTATTTCATCTCACATGAGGTGAACTTTTGTATGCTATATTATCTCCACTGCAGTGTAGTAAATGCACCTTTCTTTAATCAATTTGGACTCGGCGTCTCATCTAAAAATTCTTGCTTGGCGACACCCTAACATGAAGTTACACCCCCTCTAACGCCTCACTCTTTAATAAGTGGAGGAGGTGGAGCTTTGGCTCCCAAGGTATTCAGCCATGGTTATTTACAGCTTGACCTTCATACAGGCTGGTCAGCAGCTCTGAGGAAAGGGACTCATCTGCAAAATGCGTCAGCCATTTGACCGCACTGACAGTTGGAACACATTGCTTGCCATTGTGGCCATCTTCTTAATGCAAAAGCTTTTTTTATACATGCTTTGTATGTTTTTGTCTTTTATACCTTTGAATAAACCTTGGATAATACACTAGGTGTGTGAACCACCCGATTATTCTTTATCTAGTGGCTGATATCCCTGTCTAAGGAGGGCTGCACCCCTGAAGCATCTTCTTTTGGTTATCTCTGTCCTGTCCCCTTGGCTTCCCTTTGGCTGTCCATTTCCTGAAGCGCTGGAGAGTACATACGATAACTGAATGGCAGATATGTAGTAATGGGGGACTCCTGACACTAAATAGTACATGTGCAGTAATGGGGGATCCCCTGACACTGAATACTAGATGTGTAGTGGGAGACCCCTGACACTGAACAGTAGATGTATAGTAATGGGGATCCCCATACACTAAATAGAAGTGTAGTAATGGGAGATCCCCCGACACTGAATAGAAGATGTGCAGTAATGGGAAACCCCTTACACTAAATAGATGTGTAGTAATGGGGGGATCCACTTACACTGAATAGCAGGTTTGTAGTAATAGGGGATCCTCTGACACCGAATAGTAGATGTGTAGTAATGGGAGATCCCGACAATGAATAGTAGATGTGTAGTAATGGGGGATCTCCTGACACTGATTAGTAGATGTGTAGTAAGGGGGATCCTCTTACACTGAATAGTAGATGTGTAGTAATGGGGTATCCCCTGACATTGAATAGTATATGTGTTGTAATGGGGATCCACTTACACAAAATAGATGTGTAGTAATGGGGGATCCCCTGACACTGAATAGTAGATGTGTAGTAATGGGGATCCACTTACACTAAATAGATGTGTAGTAATGGGGGATCCCCTGACACCGAATAGTAGATGTGTAGTAATGGGGGATCCCCTGACACCGAATAGTAGATGTGTAATAATGGGCAGATCCTCTGACATTGAATAGTAGATGTGTAGTAATGGGGATCTCCTGACACTGAGTAGTAGATGTATAGTAATAGGTGGATCCCCTCACACTGAATAGCAGATGTGTAGTAATGGGGGATCTCCTGACACTGAATAGTAGATGTGTAGTAATGGGGGATCTCCTGACACTGAATAGTAAATGTGTAGTAATGGGGGATCCCCGAGACTGAATAGTAGATGTGTAGTAATGGGGAGTCCCTCTGACACTGAATAGTAGATGTGTAGTAATAGGGGGATCCCCTGACACTGAATAGATGTATAGTAATGGGGGGATACCCGACACTGAATAGTAGATGTGTAGTAATGGGGATATCCCCGACACTGAATAGTAGATGTGTAGTAATGGGGAGTCCCCCTGACACTGAATAGTAGATGTGTAGTAATGGGGAGTCCCCCTGACACTGAATAGATGTGTAGTAATGGGGAGATCCCCTGGCACTGAATAGTAGATGTGTAGCCATGGGGGATTCCCTGACACTAAATTTTACATGTGCAGTAATGGGGGGATCCCCTGATACTGAATAGTAGATGTGTAGTAATCGGGAGATCCCCTGACACTGAATAGTAGATGTGTAGTAATGGGGACATACTCTGACACTGAATAGTAGTTGTGTAGTAATGGGGAGATCCCCTGACACTGAATAGATGTATAGTAATAGGGGGATCCCCTGACACCAAATAGTAGATGTGTTGTAACAGGGGATGTAACGGAACCGACCAAGACTGCGCTTGAGTACTTCCGTTAGAATACAGCTTCCCCGTCTGAACACCGACAATAGACACCACGGCAGACCATACAAGACGAGACGGCACTAGTCTTAAAGAAAACCAGGAGGTAGACTACTTTATTTGAACATAGACACAAGGTATATACACTCAGGGGACAATCCCCCCTCCCTGCATAATCACACAGGGCGGGGCATCTACATTTAGTAACAAGAGACACACAGGTATTCAAACTTCACACCAGCAGACAGTCCCATCAGGAGGGAGGGCTGCTGGAGACCCCCCCCCCCCCCCCCACGAAGCCAATACGCAAAAGCATATATCCCATAATAGTTTACTCCCAAGCCAGACAGAACAGATAGAACAATGGGATGCAGCCACATGACATTAGACAATCAACAGCCCCCCACCTATCTCTTAAACTTGTCTACACAGTCTGAGACAAGGCCCACACAATATTAGGACAGATCACCCTGTACCCCTAACAGGCACAAGGTGATTTACACATCAGAGAGATATGGGGAGCTGAGACAGGGGTCTCAACACCTCTCCAAAGTGAGCTGGGTTCCATGGGCCCCTCACCCAAAGTGACTCCCATATCTCCCTTTTTGGCAGGGGACTAACACAGGAGGAGAACCCAAACGGGTTTGACTCCGAAGTTAGTCTGCACTTCCAGTCCCCCAATGCCAGTACCCACACAGTACCCCAAGCAAATTGTCCCACCCAAAGCATTACTCACCCAGCCAACCTCTGCCTCTCTCGTAGAACATACCCACCACTGGGTAGAAGTATGGACTGCTCCTTCTCCCTGAAGTCCTCTCAGCTGCTGGAGAGAAGACAGGGTGGCTGGGCCAACTCCATCATGCTGTTGGGGATCTGGCCGACTGGCCAGCATCCCTGGGGTATCCAGGTGGTGAATGTAGTCTCATCCACTTTGACTAGATGGACATCCCCCAGTGTTTGCAAATTAAAGCTGACATCCTCCTGTCCCAATGCCAGACCCTTTTTTGGGGTTATGTCAGTGGAGGCCAAAGTCTCATCCATGGACATCAGCTCAAGCTGCAGTTTTGAGGTGCCTATTGCATCCTCTTCCTGTAGTTCCTGCGGTGCTGATTGTTGTGGGCAGAGGTCAGCAACGCCATACCCAGATGCCAGCTCTTCTGCTGGAGGCGCACAGGCTGGTTCCTCCTCAGCAGAAACGTTAATCAAATCCCCAGTGTCTGGAACTGGTGTCTGGGGATAAGTGTTCACCATCTTCTGCTCGTGGAACCCAGAAGATGTTACCAGTGCTGGGCAGAGGCTAGCAGAGCTCTGCCCTTTTGTCAGCACTTCAGGTTTGGGGACGGCAATCTCTGGAATTCCCACTGCTGATTCTTGGGCATGCTGCTGAACATGTTTTAGCAGTTGCCTGTATGCCCTTTCCAGATGCTGATCTTTCATCAGCAGGTATTCCAGATCTGGTTCAAGCTCTGAGACCCCTCTGAGACTGAACATAATCTCTCTGTCTTTTCGCAGGTCCTCAAGGGTAAGTTTTCCTTCATCGCCAAACACAAAATTATCTGTAATGCTCTCCCACAGCAATGCAGGGCCACCAAGGTCATATCTCTCCAGAGAACATTCTGTTGTCACCCCTAAATATTTCTGCTCTGTGTGCCAATGCAGAGCCTGATATCGGTTGTGCAGCTCTATCTCCAGCCTGTCCAACTCAGTCACCCATTGCTCCTGGGGTCGCTCTCCCAGGAATGGCATCCATAACTTCCGTTGGTCCCTGGCCCATTCCCCTGGGGTTTGATAGCACTTACCCTTGTACATACCAACAACCTGGAGGGCTCTACTCCAAAGCACTACCCGAATCCGCTGCCTGAGCTACAGGTACTCATCCGCAGACATAGTCCTGGGGTATGTTGCAAGAAAGATACGCAGCAGCCCTGGGAACTCGACATCTACTTTCCTGATCTTGAATCCCAGTGGTGGTTTGGACGTGTTCACAGCCAGGAAACACAATCCCACTACTGCCACCAATGTAACGGAACTGACCCAAACTGCGCTTGAGTACTTCCATTAGAATGCAGCTTCCTCGTCCAAACACACGACAACAGACACCACAGCCTACCATACAAGACTAGACGGCACTAGTCTTCAAGTAAACCAGGAGGAAGACTACTTTATTCAAATCCCCCCTTCCCTGCATAATGACACAGTGCGGGACAATCTACATTTAGTAACAAGAGACACACAGGTATTCAAACTTTACACCAGCAGACAGTCCCATCAGGAGGGAGGGCTGCTGGAGACACCCCCCCCCCACTAAGCCAATACACATAAAACACACACATCCCATAATAGTTTGCTCCCAAGCCAGGAAAACAATAGAACAATGGGATGCAGCCACATCACATTAAACAATCAACAACCCCCCCCCCCCACCTATCTCCTAAACATCTCTACACAGTCTGAGACAAAGCCCACACAATATTAGGACAGATCACCCTGTACCCCTAACAGACACAGGGTGATTTACACATGACAGGGATATGGGGAGCTGAGACAGGGGTCTCCCCACCTCTCCAAAGTGAGCTGGGTTCCATAGGCCCCCCCACCCAAAGTAACTCCCATCACAAGGGACCACTAACACTAACACTGAATAGTAGATGTGTAGTAATGGGGAGATCCTCTGACATTGAACAATAGATGTGTAATAATGGGGATCTACTGACACTGAATAGTAAATGTGTAGTAATGGGGGATCTCCTGACACTGAATAGTAGATGTGTAGTAATGGGAGATCCCCTGACACTGAATAGTAGATGTGTAGTAATAGGGGATCCCTGACAATGAATAGTAGATGTGTATTAATGGTGGATCCCCTTAAACTGAATAGTAGATGATGTGTAGTAATGGGGAATCTGCTGACACTGAATAGTAGATGTGTAGTAATGGGAAGATCCCCTGACACTGAATAGTAGATTTGTAGTAATGGGGAGACCCCCTGACACGGAATAGTAGATGTGTAGTAATGGGGATCCCCTGACACCGAATAGTAGATGTGTAGTAATGGGGGGATCCCCTGACACCGAATAGTAGATGTGTAGTAATGGGGAGAGCCCCTGACACCGAATAGTAGTTGGGTTATAATGGGGAGATCCCGGACACTGAATAGTAGATGTGTAGTAACGGGGATCCCCTGACACTGAATAGTAGATGTGTAGTAATGGGGATCCCCTTACACTAGATAGATGTGTAGTAATGGTGGGAACCCCTGACACTGAATAATAGATGTGTTGTAGTGGGAGATCCTTTGACACTGAATAGTAAATGTGTAGTAATGGGGGATCTTCTGACACTGAATAGTAGATGTGTAGAAATGGGGAACCCCTGACACTGAATAGTAGATGTGTAGTAATAGGGAGACCTCCTGACACTGAATAGTAGATGTATAGTAATGGGGGGATCCCTGACACTGAATAGTAAATGTACAGTAATGGGGATCTCCTGACAATAAATAGTAAATGTGTAGTAATGGAGGGATCCCCCGACACTGAATAGTAAATGTGCAGTAATGGGGATCTCCTGACACTGAGTAGTAGATGTGTAGTAATGGGGGATCTCCTGACACTGAATAAGGGGGGGATATGATCACTCTGTATAATGCATAAGGGGGGATAGGATCTCCATGTATAATACATAAGGGGGATATGATCTCCATATATAATACATAAAGGGGATATGATCTCCATATATAATACATAAGGAGGGATACGATCTCTATGTATAATACATAAGGAGGGATATGATCTCCATGTATATTACATAAGGGGGATATGATCACCTTGTTTAATACATAAGGGGGGGATATGATCACCATGTATAATACATAAAGGGGGGGGGGGGTATGATCTCCATTGCTTAATACCTAAGGGAGGACATGATTTCTATGTATAATACATAAGGGGGGATATGATCTCCTTGTGTAATACATAGGGGGGATAAGATCTCCTTGCGTAATACATAAGGGGGGATATGATCTCCATGTATAATACATAAGGGGGGATATGATCTCCTTGTATAATACATAAAGAGGGGTATGATCTCCATTGCTTAATACCTAAGGGAGGACATAATTTCTATGTATAATACATAAGGGGGGAAAAGATCTCCTTGTGTAATACATAAGGGGGTGTATGATCTCCTTTTGTAATACATAAGGGGGTGTATGATCTCGTTGTGTAATACATAAGGGGGTGTATGATCTCCTTGTGTAATACATAAGGGGGGATATGATCACCATGTATAATACATAAGGGGGGATATGATCTCCATGCATAATACATAAGGGGGGATATGATCTCCATGTATAATACATAAGGGGGGTATGATCACCATATGTCCCCTCAAAATAACTCAACACACAGCCATAAATGTCTAAACCGCTGGCAACAAAAGTGAGTACACCCCAAGTGACAATGTCCAAATTGGGCCCAAAGTGTCAATATTTTTGTGTGGCCATCATTATTTTCCAGCACTGCCTTAACCCTCTTGGGCATGGAGTTCACCAGAGCTTCACAGGTTGCCGCTGGAGTCCTCTTCCACTTCTGCATGACAACATCACAGAGCTAGTGGATGTTAGAGACCTTGCGCTCCTCCACCTTCCGTTTGAGGATGCCCCACAGATGCTCAATAGGGTTTAGGTCTTGGAGACATGCTTGGCCAGTCCATCACCTTTACCCTGAACTTCTTTAGCAAGGCAGTGGTCATTTTGGAGGGATGTTTGGGGTCATTATGTTGGAATACTGCCCTGAGGCCCAGTCTCTAAAGGGAGGGGATCCTGGTCTGCTTCAGTATGTCACAGTACATGCTTCATGGTACCCTCAATGAAGTGTAGCTCCCCAGTGCCGGCAGTACTCATGCAGCCCCAGACCATGACACTCCCACCACCATGCTTGACTGTAGGCAAGACACACTTGTCTTTGTACTCACCTGGTTGCCTCCACACACGCTTGACACCATCTGAACCAAATCAGTTTATCTTGGTCTCATCAGACTACAGGACATGGTTCCAGTAATCCATGTCCTTAGTCTGCTTGTCTTCAGCAAACTGTTTGCGGGCTTTCTTGTGCATCATCTATAGAAGAGGCTTCCTTCTGCAAACCAATTTGATGCAGTGTGCAGTGTATGGCCTGAGCACTGACAGGCTGACCCCCCACCCCTTCAACCTCTGCAGCAATGCTGGCAGCACTCGTACATCTATTTCCCAAAGACAACCTCTGGATATGATGCTGAGCACGTGCACTCAACTTCTTTGGTCGACCATGGCGAGGCCTGTTTTGAGTGGAACCTGTCCTGATAAACCACTGTATGGTCTTGGCCACCGTGCTGCAGCTGAGTTTCCGGGTCTTGGCAATCATCTTATAGCCTAGGCCATCTTTATGTAGAGCAACAATTATTTTTTACAGATCCTCAGAGAGTTCTTTGCCATGAGGTGCCATGTTGAACTTCCAGTGACCAGTATGAAAAGAGTGAGAGCGATAACACCAAATTTAACACACCTGCTCTCCATTCACACCTGAGACCTTGTAACACAAAGGAGTCACATGACACTTGGGAGGGAAAATGGCTAATTGGGCCCAATTTGGGCATTTTCACTTAGCGTTGTACTCACTTTTGTTGCCAGCGGTTTAGACATTAATGGCTGTGTGTTGAGTTATTTTGAGGGGACAGAAAATTTACACTGGTATACAAGCTGTACATTCACTACTTTACATTTTAGCAAAGTGTCACTTCTTCAGTGTTGTCACATGAAAAGACAGAATAAAATATTTACAAAAATGTGAGGGGTGTACTCACCTCTGTGAGATACTGTATATTGGAGGGGTTGCAGTACAAAGATTGGACAAAGGGGGGCTACAACCAATTGATGGCAGCTGATGCCCAATGACATATGAAGATAGTGCATCCAGTCCAGTGCATCTGACAGTGCGTCCAGTCACACCCAAAACTACCTAATATGTCTCTGAGCACTGGGGTGAGCATTTCAGTGAACTTGAATTCATAGCACAATTACCAATTTTGAACTTGCAGGAATTGCTTTAAATCTTGATCACATTTTTATCTACAGTATTTAAGTTATGTGCAGTGCTGGGACAAGGCTATCCAGTGCCCAGAGCAAAGATGGCAAACTGCCCCCCCCCCTTCAGGATAGGGCTAATACTGGTGTAAGGCTGGAGTCTCCAAACTTTATAAATGAAGGGCCAGTTTGTTGTCCTTGGGGGGGGGGGGGGACTGTGGCCAGTGGCAGCAAAAAATGTCCTGGCATCAGTGGGAGTAAACAATGCCTCATCATTGGTATTAACGGGAGATATAGTGCCCCATCACTGGTATCAATGGAAGGAATAGTGCCCCATTCACTGGTACCAGTGGGAGGAATAGTGTCCCATTATTGGTGTCAGTGGAAGGAATAGTGCCCTATCATTGGTGTCAGTGGTGTCAGTGAGAGGAACAGTGCCCCATCATTAGTGTCAGTGGGAGGAATAGTGCCCAATCATTGGTGTCAGTGGGAGCAATAATGCCTCATTATTGTTGTCAGTGGATGGAATAGTACCTTATCATTGGTGTCAATGGGAGGAATAATGCCCATTGTTGGTGTCAGTGGAAGAAATAGTGCCTCATTATTGGTGTCAGTGGCGGGAATTATATACTGTTGCTGATGGTGGGGGGAAAAATGCCCCAAGGGCCAGATAAAAACAATCAAAGGGCTGCTTCTGGCCCCAGTTTGGAGACCACTGGTATAAGATTTGTAATCCACGTAATGTTTGTCATGTGCTGAAATAGTACTAAACGAACCGTCTATCTTTTGAAGTTGAAATGAGGAACATCTTAGAGAAATAGCGACCTGTGGCTATGAGTGCCACAATGAAGAGTGGGTGTGCTTAAATAATGATGACTAGGAGAAGGCAAATGGGCACTCCCTGGGTGCCTCAACTGCTGCATCCTTTAGCTGAAAAGAAAGTGCCTGAGAATGTACACTTGCTGCAGCTGTGATGTTTTGTTTCACAGCTGCAACATGAATTATACACCTTTGTCAAGCTTGACCCATTTAAGTGAATGGTGCTGCTCTGCAACTGCCTCACAACTTTGGTTATTAAGGAAAAGAAGTATTGAACAGGTGGAGTTCTGGGTAGGGTTGCCACCTCATCCCTTTAAAAAACCAAACACATACTAATGACATGGGTTCTGTGGCTGATTCACTGGTTCGCAACCATGCTATAGCGGAAGGATGGCTACAGCGCGGTTTTGTAATCCTGGGACAACGTCCATGGATGTCATTCCAGGACACACACACACCCCTGCGCACCCCCAGCGGCGTGCACCTGGTCCTGCCGGTAATCGCTGTGTCCTATGGAAACAGCTGATCACGTGGTATGGTAAACAGCCAATCACGGCGGCTTTTTACCACATGATCAGCCGTGTCCAATGACACAGCGATCACTGGGTAAATACAATTGCCAGTTACCGGCTGTACTTTCCTCACGCTGTCACAGCGTGAGGAAAGTACTGCAGAGAACCGGCGATTGTCAGCGAAGGGATCGGCACTGATCCTCAGGTCACTGATGATCAGTGCCCAACAGTGACGCCCACCTGTGCCCAGCAGTGCTGCCCTCCTGTGCCCATCAGTGCCACCCACCGGTGCCACTCAGCAACACCACTCACCTGTGCCCATCAGTGCCACCCGCCTGTGCCCATCAGTGCCACTCACTGCCACCCACCTGTGCCACTCAGCAGCGCCACCCATCAGTGTTGCCCAGCAGTGCTGCCTATCAGTGCCAGCTCCTTAGTGCCTATCAGTGCTGCCTATCTGTGCCATCTCATCAGTGCCAATCAGTGCTGCCTATCCGTGCCCATCAGTGCTGCCCATCAATGCAGCTTCATCAACACACATCAGTGAAGGAGAAAAAATATACCTGTTTGCAAAATGTTATAATAGATACAAAGAAAAACTTTTTTCATTTTTTTTTGCTTTCTTTTGTTTATAGCGCAAAAAATAAACACCCAGCAGTGAGTAAATACCACCAAAAGAAAGCTCTATTTGTTTGAACAAAACAATACAAATTTCATATGGGTGCAGTGTTGCATGACTGCGCAATTGTCAAAGTGTGACAGCGCTGAAAGGTGAAAATTGTCCTGGGCAGGAAGGCCAGTAGGCAAGTGGTTAAGGGGGTAATTAAACTCAATTAGTGCATTAAAATAGCCTCAGAACCTGTCAATAATATGTGTTTGGGTTTAAGCAGAATTTATGGCTGCAGGAGAGATAAGGCAGAACTGAGGAGTAGGGGAAGGGATACCTCCTTCAGTTATATGAGGGAGAACGACCCACCCCTGCCTTGTCCCGGCCCTGGTTATGTGATCTAGACTCTAGAGCGGGGGTCTTCAAACTGCAAAAGAACAACCTTTGAAGTACCTCAAAGGGGTCAATACCAGGAAGAAACCAGGGAATCAGACGCCTTGGAGTAAAGTCTTGGTGATGCAGCCCTCCTCTGAGTTTGAGATCAAACCAAAACTGGAAAAAGAAGCACACAGGTGGTGCAAACAGTTAGCGCATTATCCAAGGTTTATTAAAAATGTAAAAACAGAAAACATACTCACATGCTGGACCATCCCAGTAGTTCTATTGGCTTTTATATGCACCTCATTTTGTAAGTATGTTTTCTGTTTTTTACATTTTTAATATACCTTAGATAATGTGCTAGATGTTTGCGCCACCTGTGTGCTTTTTCCAGGCTTCAACCTGCGGCCCAGATGTGGAGCTTTTCTTGCTTTTGTCCGGCCCTTGAGGCACTATTCCTTCCACTGATACGAGGTACTATTCCTTCCATTGACACCAAAGACTGGGCATTATTCCTCCCACTGAAACCAGGGATGGGAAACCATTCCTCCCACTGAAACCAACATTGGTGCATCATTCCTCCCACAAATACCAATGATGGAGCACCATTCCTCTCACTGACACAATGATGGGGCAATATTCCATCCACTGACACCAATAATGGAGCATTATTCCCCCCACTGATACCAATGATGGGGCACTATTCCTTCCACTGACACCAATAATGGGGCATTATTCCCCCCACTGATACCAATGATAGGGCACTATTCCTTCTACTGACACCAATAATGAGGCATTATTCCCCCCACTGATACCAATGATGGGGCACTATCCTTTCAACTAATACCAATGATGGGGCACTATCCCTTCAACTAATACCAATGATGGGGCACTATTCCTCCCACTAATACCAATGATGGGGCACTGTTCCTCCAACTAATACCAATGATGGGGCACTATTCCTCCCACTGATACCAATGATGGGGAACTATTCCGTCAACTAATACCAATAATAGGGCACCAATAATCCCACTGAACAGCAAGCCTATGGCATAGTTTACTCCCAGGTAAGAGTCTTGGCGATTTTTTTAAAGTTAATACCAAGGCATTTTTTTTTACTCCCACTAGCCACAGTCTGGCCCCCCTGGAGTTTGAAGGGCACTAAACTGGCCCTTTGTTTTGAAAGTTTGGAGACCCCTACTCTAGAGTGCAAGACAAATTGTAAAGCAACTTTTAAAGATCTGTACTTGCTCTTGCTTGCTTATTTTTTATACTTTTTAAAAACAAAAATTGTTTAACCTCCCTAGCGGTGTGATTATTTCCGATTTTTGGTGCTGAAAGCGGTACCATTATTCTGCATGGAAATATGTAGTTTTTTTTATTGTAGGCTGTAATATTTAGGAATAACTCACTGAAATCTGTCCGAACAAGAGTCTATTAAACATCCCGGGTAGGATAAAATTTGAAACACAAAATCATAAATTATAATTTAATAAATAATCATAAAAAATAATAATATAATAATATTACATTTAATTCAATAATATAATCAAACCAAAAACACTGAAATTTGAAATATAGCGCCAAGTTCGCACATCGCTGAGCAAAGTCGCAAAATCGTTTTCAGTGTCTGATGACGAATTTCTCCACGAATCATTATCACTCAATTCTGCAAGTGGTTCTGATTTACTATCGCTGTTCTCTAGACAGTCTAAACCCGCTTTTGACCTAAAGGGACACTTTTTGGACGCCATAGACTTTTCTAAGTTTCCAGGCAGAAAGAACATTCAAAATACAGACAGGAGACATGACAAAGCAGTAGGGACAAAATGTATGTGAAATGGGTTGAAACAGCAATGTTTTACTATGAAAAATCGTTTTTAAAAAAATGACATTTTTTTTACATTTTCAAATTTCCCGCCGGCGGCGCCCGTACGTCCCGACGTCACAGGGATCGGAACACGGAAGCCGGAGGATGCCGGCATCTGCCGGAGGAGATGGCCGGGGACGCTGCAGGGGACACATCGCAGGAGCGAAGGATAAGGTAAGTGCTGCAGGGACTCCCTATGCAGCTTGCATGGTAAGCCCGAGTGTAGCTCGGGGTTACCGCTTTTGGTACAGACATTTTACCCCGAGCTACACTCGGGAATACCGTTAGGGAGGTTAAAAATAGTTTAGCACAACTACAGGCACAGTATGTAATGGATTTGTGTGTGTGATGTTTATTTTTTGGGTTTGTTTTCATGTTGTATTTCACAATAAAATACAAACAAAAAAAAAAACTTATGGAATTTATCCACTTCAGCTCCAGAAAATGTTCCCCCTTCATGACCAGACCATTTTTTGCTATTTCAGCACTGTGCTACTTTAACTGGTAATTGCTCAGTCATGCAACACTGTACCCACATGAAATTTATATCTTTCTCACACGAATTGAGCTTTCTTTCAGTGGTATTTAATCAAATAACATTTTGGAAAAAAAAAACTATATTTTATACTTTCTGCTATAAACTATATCCAATAAAACATAAAAGAAATCAAAATTTGTCATTATATTCTTCAAATTATTACATTCTTAAACTGTTGGCCAAAATGTATTTGTACATGTCTTTGGCAAAAAATCACAATACATGTATATTGACTGGGTTGCATGAAAGTTATAGTGTCTACAAACTATGTTATATACTGGATTTTTTTTTTTTAATACTAGTAATGGTGATCAAATAATAGGGCTGCGATATTGTGGGGTTCATCTGACACTAATTGACAAACTGCCACTGACATCACCAGAGACACAAATACAGTGATTAATATTAATGCTATACACTGTCACTGCACTAATGTCACTGGCTGGAAAGGGGTTAACATCTAGGGGCAATCAAAGGGTTAAATGTATTACTAACAATGTGTAACGTGTGTAAAGTGTGCTGCTCTTACTAGTAGATCTCAAGGTTTCTCACTCCTGCTTTGCAGGGATAACAGAGAGATTATAAAAAAAGGGGGGTGCAGCGCTAAAAGAGCGTCCACAAATGCAATGTTAAATTGCAAATATAGTGATAATGTACAAATAAATAGGCCACTGAATGGTGGCTATAGAAGTGAAGGAGGTGTCAAAACCTAAAAATCAATAAAATAAGTCCAAAACAGCAGTGCTGGTGAGATCTCAGGTGATCTTCAGATATCCAATAACTGGAACCGTGGAGAAGGTGACAAGATATATAAAGATTGCGCACTCACCAGATACGCAATCTCAGTGCGCATTGATAATAGAAAACCACTGGACATCTGGTATCATCCGTCTGGTCAGATCTGGTCAAGTAACTTTCACTGCCTGGTGGTACACTTAGAGGTAACCTTTTGATGGATGTGGCTGCTCTGTAAACGTAGCTGGTTCTCATGGGAACTCAAAAAAACAGAGAGGGCCACATAGTGCAGTATCCTTAGGATGTTTATTCCATATGCAGGCACATGTACAAAAAGAGAAGTACTAACAGATCAATACTGACCTATAGAATATAAAAGATGGCCGCCGGGGCCCCTCGGGGCGCCGGCGGCGTAGCGTCACACCTGCTGTAGCCCTCTGACGCGTTTCGAGCGACTGCTCGTAGTCATAGGGGTGCAGCTTACAGTGGCGGACGCAAATGACCTGTTTAAATATGGGTGATGGCGCATGCGCCGTTATCGCGCACCATCTTCCAAGTGCTGAATGTCTCCACGATGGACGCTATCTTAGTGTAGCCCTGGCCGATGACGCATGCGCGAACGCCTTAATGTCGGACTCGCGGAGATAGACAGCACAACAGGGATCAAAAGGGAAAAGTGTGTTATCGCCGAGACAATTCTGTAATGCGGACACACTAGACATACTGATCTTAATTAACTTGTAATGTACAGCGCTGAGCGAACTATTGGCGCTTTATAAATACTGTATAATAATAATAATAATTAACACTAAAATTATCACTATAGCCAACATCAAAAATGGACTTTAATATTCAGGTCCAGAGGTGGCCACAGTTCATACAAATTCCAATATGGAAATATAATATATATAAATACACCTGGTGATCCTGTGCATAATGAGGCTGTATGTCAAATAGATACAAGGATCCACAATAGTTAACAAATAAAATGCACACACGTAAAAAATGTTAACTATTCTAGTTAAAATTAATACACACCCCATAATAAATCCAATAAAATGAATATATGTCCATAAATACATATCAAAATTGCATAAACATAAAAAACAATAAAAAATTATATAAAATATATGATATTAAAATATGGATAGCTCATCTAGATAAATAAAAATAGCGATAAAAATACATATATATAAAAACATTATTATAAAGATATATATACATGTGTATATGTATATATAGAGACTTCGCCACGACACCCAATAAAAATTAATATTATTAAAGAAAAATGAAAATGATGTAAATTCCAGATAAAGTGTATGTTAAACTATATAAAAACCGCAATAAAAATATATTAATGATAAAAAAATGTAACTATTATCAATAAAACTATTGATATCCAGTTCTATATTAAGCCCCTTCGGGCGCATACACTCCATCTGAAAGATCCATTTGGTTTCCATCTGTGAGACTGCTCTGCTTTTGTTAGTGCCCCTCCAATGGGCTTGCACTATATCGATTCCTACAAAAATCAAGGAGGATGGGTCTATATTATGATGGGTCCTGTAATGCATTGAGAGCGAGTGTTCTTTATAGCCCTTTTTCACGTTGCTAACATGTTCCCGTAATCTATCCCTGATTCTCCTGGTAGTACGTCCAATGTACTGTTTTTTGCAAGGACATTGCAGGAGATACACAACATGTCTACTATAGCATGATATGAAATTATTAATCTTAAATGTCCTGCCAGTACTGGTGGATGTAAAGTTCTCAACTCTCTTTTTCCTTTTCCCATTACAGGTCCATATGATACATTTGTTACATGGGAAAAAGCCAATCGTATTATCAAGAAAGGAGACATTCTTAGGTGGATTAATAATATTAGGGGCTATCAAGTTCCTCAGGGATTGTGCTCTCCTATAAGTAATCTCAGGTTTCTCTGGTAGGATCTTAGTTAGAACCGGATCTGCTTTTAGAATTTTCCAATTCTGGTCAAATAGCCTAGAAATGGTTTTAAATTGTCTGGAAAAAGTAGTAACAAAGGGGCAAATCTTAGGTGGCCTCTGTGATGTATTATCAGCAAGCAAAGATTCTCTATCCATATTTGCTATCTCATGCATAGTATAGGTAAGACATGACTCATCATATCCTTTTTCTATAAATCTATTTTTTAGTACAGATGCTTGTGATAAATAGGTGTCTATGGAGGTACAATTTCTTCTAATCCTCAGGAATTGACGCTTAGGTATATTTGAAAGCCACGACTGGTGATGACAACTACTAGTGGGAATGTAACTATTACGGTCTGTTTCCTTAAAAAAGGAAGAAGTCATTACAGTACCGTCCAAATTTATTAGTGTTAGGTCCAGAAAATTCACACTAGTTTTACTATAATCAAAGGTTAATTTAATGTTCAAAGTATTATTATTAAGGGTTCCAAAGAAATTGACTAATGTTTGTTCATCACCCTTCCAAATAAGCAAAATATTATCTATATATCGTCTATAAAAATACAATTCTGGCCAATACCTAGCGTATATGATATCCTCCTCCCATCTGGCCATAAACAGGTTGGCCAGACTGGGAGCGAACTTGGCTCCCATAGCCACGCCCCTTGTTTGTAAATAAAAATTACCATCAAACCAAAAGTAATTTCTAGTCATGACGAAGTCTAAAAGTGTGAGAATAAAATTTTGTTGTAAAAAAGATAAAGTGGACTCATTAAGATAAAACTCTACAGCTTGCATACCCTCTGAATGGTCGATACTTGTGTACAGAGATGCCACATCGGCCGTTACTAAAAATGTATCTTTATCAATGGAGAGACCTTTAATATCTTGTAACACCTGTTTAGTGTCTCTAAGGTAAGATGGCGTTCTCCGTACTAGCGGCTGTAGAAAATAATCAATGTATTCTCCAGCCCTCGAACATAGGGATCCAATCCCACTTATGATGGGTCTACCGGGAGGGTTTTCCAAGTTCTTAGGTATTTTCGGGAGAATATACATGGCCGGTAATCTAGGGGCCGACGGGCATTAAAATTCCCTCTCCTTCTTGTTTATAACATTATCTAAGTAGCCTTTAGTAATAATACTTTTCAGGGATTTTCTATATGCAATTAAAGGATTCTTTGGTAGAGGGCGATATGTATCTATATCACCAAGGATATTATATACTTCTCTTGTATAGTTTTCTTTATTCATTAATACCACTCCACCACCCTTGTCAGCAGGCCTTATAACCAGGTCCTTTTGGTCAAGGAGGGAATCAATGGCTTTTGAAGTACCTTGGTGGTCTCTATAGTTTTTTACACTACACATCAGAGTGATAATTGGAATCCCACCCCGGTTCATTTTTTAGAAGAGGGAAGCTCGCGCAAAAGAAGCGTTCAAGCAGAGGAAAAAGGGTTAACAAACCCAAAAAAGAGAAAACTTTAAAAGGTAAGGGAATTTTTAACCTTAGTGGGAAAGAATTGACTTCTCAAGAGATAGATCTACTAGACAAAGGATTGAAATTCGCTCCTAGTAATAAATTAGATAAATTCTGTACATATATTGACATACATAGATTTGTCAGATCAATATCTTTGAAAAAAAACATTTTTTTCTGAATCCTGTCACTAGGAATACAACAAATATACCTACTTACTCTACTTTACAAAATGCATCCTTATTTAACCCTCCTCCACAAGCCCAGAGCCATATAAATGCCTTTAAAGAGACGGTGCTTAAAGACTTAGCCGCTGTTAAGGTAAAAAAACTATAGAGACCACCAAGGTACTTCAAAAGCTATTAATTCCCTCCTTGACCAAAAGGACCTGGTTATAAGGCCTGCTGACAAGGGTGATGGAGTGGTATTAATGAATAAAGAAAACTATACAAGAGAAGTATATAATATCCTTGGTGATATAGATACATATCGCCCTCTACCAAAGAATCCTTTAATTGCATATAGAAAATCCCTGAAAAGTATTATTACTAAAGGCTACTTAGATAATGTTATAAACAAGAAGGAGAGGGAATTTTTATGCCCGTTGGCCCTGTCAGGAATCGCCGCGGCGCTGGTCCTGGCGCAGGCGCAGTCCATCCCCACCATCAGGGGCCCTGGTGAACAAGTGCTCCGGGACTTAGACTCCACGCTCTGGAGGCACCTGACCAGTGGATTGCTAGAGGTACCACTGGGCGGTCCCTTACAGTACCAAACGGCCATGACTGAGCCTGGAGGAGGGTCCTCCCCACTGGAAGACATATGCAGGCACTTAGCGGCCCTGACTCAGGTCGTGTCGTCCCTACAGGACAAGTATACAAACCTGGAAAATTGTTTCCAGACCCTCACCGTATCTGACACTACCGCACAGGCCCCGGTTTCTGCCTCCCCAGCCGGGAGCTGCTGCTGCGCCCCCTATGGCCGAACCCCGTGTCCCCCTGCCAGAACGTTTTCGCAGTTATCGTACACGTTTCAGGGCCTTCCGAAACTCCTGTCTCCTGTTTTTTAATTTACAACCCCGCACATTTACGACAGAGTCGGTAAAGGTGGGGTTCATAATCTCTTTACTCCAGGACGAACCCCAGGACTGGGCCCATCGACTAATGGAGAACCAAGACCCACACCTTGGGACAGTAAAAGATTTTTTTGAGGCTATGGCCATCCTCTATGAAGACCCACAGCGGGCAGCTTCCGCCGAATTGACACTATATGCCCTTAGACAAGGCCGCCGGGCAGAGGAAGAATATACTTCCGAGTTTAGGCGATGGATGGGAGACACACGGTGGAATGATGCCGCCTTGCGCCACCAATTCCGCATTGGGCTCTCTGAAGCCCTCAAGGATGAGCTGGCCCGAGCTGGGCCTACCTGAGTCCCTAGAAGATCTCATGACCCTAGCCATCCAAATCGACCGTAGATTACGGGAGCGCAGGTCCGAGAGGTCCAGCCAGGGTCATGGAAATACATGGGCTCCGGTCCAGAGTGCAGGCCAACCTACCACAATGGATACCTGGACCCCAGCTCTTGTGGACACCCAGGAACCCATGCAGCTGGGTCTGGCTCAGCCTACGCTATCCCCCGAGGAACGCCAGCGGAGACGCTCCAAGAATCTCTACCTCTACTGTGGTGAAGCCGGTCACATGGTACGGTCCTGTCCCCTGAAAGCGAGTAAGTCTACCTCTTCCTTTTCTTCCTTATCTGTGGGGGATGTTAGACAGTCCAATTACTTAGCTGTACCCCTCTCCTTCCAGCTTCCAGCTGGCCAGCATCAAGAACTCCTTTGTTTAGACGCCATCGCGTCACCTCTCTTTTCCCAGTCATTTTGGGGCTCCCTTGGTTGCAGGCCCACAACCCCCAAATTGACTGGGGGACCGGGTCTGTTCTGTTCCGCTCACCATACTGTAAGGAACACTGTCGCGCTTCGGGCCCCGCGATCCCCCAAGTTCTCCTATGCTCGGTAGGGGACCCCAATTTAAAACAGGTCATTCCAGCGGCCTATCATGGCTATCTGGACATTTTTAGTAAGCGAGGGGCAGATACCCTGCCCCCTCACCGCCCATATGACTGTCCCATTGACTTGTTACCTGGTTCTGAAATTCCATTTGGCTGGATTTTCCCGTTATCTGAATTAGAATTGGGGGTTCTCAAGGAATATATTGACAAGAGTCTCCAAAAAGGGTTCATCCGGCCCTCGACCTCACCAGCAGGGGCTGGGATTTTCTTCGTAGAGAAAAAAGATAAATCCCTGAGACCCTGCATTGACTACCGAGAGTTAAACAAGGTCACGATTAGGAATTGTTATCCGTTGTCCCTGGTCCCAGAACTCTTTCAAAGCCTGAAGTCCGCAGCTATCTTTACAAAGTTAGATTTAAGAGGTGCTTACAACTTGGTGCGCATAAGGGAGGGGGATGACTGGAAAACAGCCTTCCGCACTCGTTTTGGGCATTTTGAATACCTGGTTATGCCTTTGGACTCTGCAATGTCCCGGCCACGTTCCAGCACTTTGTGAATGATATATTTAGGGACTACCTGGATGTTTTTGTAGTCGTCTATCTAGATGATATACTGATATTTTCCCCCTCACTTGAGACTCATAGAAGTCACGTGGCAAAGGTATTAGAGCGGTTGCGCCTACACGGGCTATATGCCAAGGCTGACAAGTGCAGTTTTGAGCAGCGCAGTATCGCCTTTTTGGGACTGATCATTTCCACCACGGGGGTCGCGATGGACCCTCAGAAGGTCTCAGCAATTCTGGAATGGCCAATTCCTACAGATAAGAAGGGGGTCCAACGCTTTATTGGATTTGCTAATTATTACAGGAAGTTTATTAAGAACTTCTCGGGTCTGGTCTCCCCCATAACGCAATTGACCAAACAAGGAACCCGTTTTAGATGGACACCTGAGGCCCAGGAGGCCTTTGAGTCTCTGAAAAAATTATTCACCACGGCCCCCATTCTCGGTCATCCGGACGCTTCACTGCCATACGTGCTGGAGGTGGACGCATCGGAGAATGCAGTGGGGTCCATCCTGTCCCAGAGGAAAGGCACCAAGGAACTTCTGCACCTGGTAGCATTCTTTTCAAGAAAGTTGACCCCGGCCGAGAGGAACTATGACATTGGCGACCGAGAATTGTTGGCCATCAAGACAGCACTAGAGGAGTGGAGATATCTGTTGGAAGATGCCACGCATCCGATTTTGATCTTCACCGATCACAAGAATTTAGAATATCCGAGGACAGCAAAGCGTTTACGACCACGCCAGGCGAGATTGGAACTCTTCTTCTCTCGATTTTCGTTCCATATAACGTACAGACCTGGATCTAAGAACACGAAGCCTGACACGCTCTCACGCATGTTTGAGGATCCAAAGGAAGAGCCTAGGCCGGATACCATTTTATCTTCAGGAAACTTTCTGGCCCTCAAACAGAGCTTCGCTCCAAACTGCAGGACGTATCCATGGCAATGTCAGCCCCATCCGGGGTGTCCCTCCAGAACAAGGGGGGACTCTTATGGAAGGAGGGGTTGATCGCGGTACCGGAAGGAGTCCAAACACTGGTCCTGGGACATTGTCACGACCATCCGATGGCGGGGCACTTCGGCCTGGCGAAGACTCTGGATCTTCTCAAACGCTCGTTTTGGTGGCCGAGCATGACCAAGGACTGCGAGCGTTATGTCAAATCTTGTGCCACCTGCCAAAGGAACAAATCTAGAAGTAAGGCCTGGGGGCTTCTACGCCCGCTACCGATACCCGATCGGCCCTGGCAAATGATCGCCATGGATTTTATAGTTGAACTTCCTCCGTCCCAGGGCCACACCGCAATTCTCGTAGTCATTGACCGCCTGTCAAAAATGGCCCACTTCCTACCCCTAAAGAATACCCCGTCGGCATTCGAAACAGCACAAATCTTCATACGAGAAGTGGTAAGATTACATGGAGTTCCGGAAGATATCGTCTTGGATCGAGGAGTTCAATTTACCTTCAAATTTTGGAAAGTGTTATGCAAGGCGTTGGGTATCAAACTGTCCCTCTCCTCTGCGTTTCACCCACAGACCAATGGGCAGACGGAGAGGACTAATCAGACCCTGGAGCAGTATCTGAGATGCTACATGTCGTTCCTACAAGATGATTGGCTGGCACTCTTACCCATGGCAGAATTCGCCTATAATAACACAAATCACTCAGCCACGGGGCAAGCCCCGTTTCTTGCAAATTACGGGTTTCATCCCATTTTTCTTCCGGATCTGGTCACCGAGAGTTCAGTTCCGGCTACTCAAGACACGCTTTCCTTCTTCTCTACCAATAATAAGCTACTTCAGGAAGCTATCTCTAGAGCCCAGAAAGATAACAAGAGGGCCTTTGATAAGAAGCGAAGAGGGGAACTGGTGTTACAACCCGGGGATAAGGTCTGGTTGGCAACGACTAACCTAAAAATGTTGTGTCCATCGAAGAAATTAGGACCGAAGTTTGTGGGTCCTTTCCGTGTGAAGCGAATGGTCAACAAAGTGGCATACGAGCTCATCCTTCCAGAGACCTTCAGAATCCACCCGGTGTTCCATGTATCACTACTGAAACCAGTTACCCCGGATCGAGAGTCCAGACCCCCAGAAGCCGTAACCATCGAAGAGCAAGAAGAATTTGAGGTAGAAGCAATTCTAAAGTGCCGAAGGAGGGGGGGCCAGACCCAGTTCTTGATTAAATGGAGGGGCTATGGTCCAGAAGAAAATTCCTGGGAACCGGCCCAAAATGTTCATGCCCCCAGACTGGTCCGGGAGTTCCTTCGTGACCACCCGTGGTGGAGGGATCGGGTGGGCATCCGGAGGTTGCCCGTAGGGGGGGGAGCAATGTCAGGGATAGCCGCAGTGTTGGTCCCGGCGCAGGCGCTGTGCGCCGCCCTGCACGGGGATGCGGGCACTAGGTCCAGGCCGGCCGCGGTGATGAACTCGCGCATGCGCACTAGGAGACATGGGTGCGCGCCAGGCACCAATGACAGCGCGGGGCGTGGTAATTAAATCGCCGAGCTGTCACTGGTTGCCGTTTGGTCCTTTCCTGTTCCCTGATCTGTGCACCTGTGTTTTTGATAAGTTGCTGACCCGGATTGCTCCTGACATTCCTGTTCTCTCCTGCCCTGGCCCTTGGCTTGCCTGACCTCTCTCCTGGATGCCCCCTGTTGGTTCTGATCTACTGTTGCTGACCTGGCGTGTGACCCGACTATTCCCTGCCCGCTGTTTTGTACCTCGCAGACCCCGCGGCTCCAGACCCGGCTCGTTTGACCCTGCACCTACTCAGCCATCCATCCATCCATTCTGTCAGGATTGCCTGACCTCCTCATATCAGGCTCTTACTCTGCGGGAGCCCTCAGGGGATACCTCTACCATTGGTGGGTGGGCCCAGTAGTCGCGACCTGGTCTCGGTGTGCTCCAAGTCCATCCCCACCATCAGGGGCCCTGGTGAACAAGTGCTCCGGGACTTAGACTCTTCGCTCTGGAGGCACCTGACCAGTGGATTGCTAGAGGTACCGCCGGGCGGTCCCTTACAGGCCCCTAGATTACCGGCCATGTATATTCTCCCGAAAATACCTAAGAACTTGGAAAACTCTCCCGGTAGACCCATCATAAGCGGGATTGGATCACTATGTTCGAGGGCTGGAGAATACATTGATTATTTTCTACAGCCGCTAGTACGGAGAACGCCATCTTACCTTAGAGACACTAAACAGGTGTTACAAGATATTAAAGGTCTCTCCATTGATAAAGATCCATTTTTAGTAACGGCCGATGTGGCATCTCTGTACACAAGTATCGACCATTCAGAGGGTATGCAAGCTGTAGAGTTTTATCTTAATGAGTCCACTTTATCTTTTTTACAACAAAATTTTATTCTCACACTTTTAGACTTCGTCATGACTAGAAATTACTTTTGGTTTGATGGTAATTTTTATTTACAAACAAGGGGCGTGGCTATGGGAGCCAAGTTCGCTCCCAGTCTGGCCAACCTGTTTATGGCCAGATGGGAGGAGGATATCATATACGCTAGGGATTGGCCAGAATTGTATTTTTATAGACGATATATAGATAATATTTTGCTTATTTGGAAGGGTGATGAACAAACATTAGTCAATTTCTTTGGAACCCTTAATAATAATACTTTGAACATTAAATTAACCTTTGATTATAGTAAAACTAGTGTGAATTTTCTGGACCTAACATTAATAAATTTGGACGGTACTGTAATGACTTCTTCCTTTTTTAAGGAAACAGACCGTAATAGTTACATTCCCACTAGTAGTTGTCATCACCAGTCGTGGCTTTCAAATATACCTAAGGGTCAATTCCTGAGGATTAGAAGAAATTGTACCTCCATAGATACCTATTTATCACAAGCATCTGTACTAAAAAATAGATTTATAGAAAAAGGATATGATGAGTCATGTCTTACCCATACTATGCATGAGATAGCAAATATGGATAGAGAATCTTTGCTTGCTGATAATACATCACAGAGGCCACCTAAGATTTGCCCCTTTGTTACTACTTTTTCCAGACAATTTAAAACCATTTCTAGGCTAATTAACCAGAATTGGAAAATTCTAAAAGCAGATCCGGTTCTAACTAAGATCCTACCAGAGAAACCTGAGATTACTTATAGGAGAGCACAATCCCTGAGGAACTTGATAGCCCCTAATATTATTAATCCACCTAAGAATGTCTCCTTTCTTGATAATACGATTGGCTTTTTCCCATGTAACAAATGTATCATATGGACCTGTAATGGGAAAAGGAAAAAGAGAGTGGAGAACTTTACATCCACCAGTACTGGCAGGACATTTAAGATTAATAATTTCATATCATGCTATAGTAGACATGTTGTGTATCTCCTGCAATGTCCTTGCAAAAAACAGTACATTGGACGTACTACCAGGAGAATCAGGGATAGATTACGGGAACATGTTAGCAACGTGAAAAAGGGCTATAAAGAACACTCGCTCTCAATGCATTACAGGACCCATCATAATAGAGACCCATCCTCCTTGATTTTTGTAGGTATCGATATAGTGCAAGCCCATTGGAGGGGCACTAACAAAAGGAGAGCAGTCTCACAGATGGAAACCAAATGGATCTTTCAGATGGAGTGTATGCGCCCGAAGGGGCTTAATATAGAACTGGATATCAATAGTTTTATTGATAATAGTTACATTTTTTATCATTAATATATTTTTATTGCGGTTTTTATATAGTTTAACATATAAACTATATAAACACATAAACTGTATGACATATATTCATTTTATTGGATTTATTATGGGGTGTGTATTAATTTTAACTAGAATAGTTAACATTTTTTACGTGTGTGCATCTTATTTGTTAACTATTGTGGATCCTTGTTCTATTTGACATACAGCCTCATTATGCACAGGATCACCAGGTGTATTTATATATATTATATTTCCATATTGGAATTTGTATGAACTGTGGCCACCTCTGGACCTGAATATTAAAGTCATTTTTGATGTTGGCTATAGTGATAATTTTAGTGTTAATTTATTATTATTATTATTATACAGTATTTATAAAGCGCCAATAGTTCGCTCAGCGCTGTACATTACAAGTTAATTAAGATCAGTATGTCTAGTGTGTCCGCATTACAGAATTGTCTCGGCGATAACACACTTTTCCCTTGTGATCCCTGTTGTGCTGTCTATCTCGAATCCAACATTAAGGCGTTCGCGCATGTGTCATCGGCCAGGGCTACACTAAGATGGCGTCCATCGCGGAGACATTCAGCACTTGGAAGATGGCGCGCGATAACGGCGCATGCGCCATCACCCATATTTAAACAGGTCATTTGCGTCCGCCACTGTAAGCTGCACCCCTATGACTACGAGCAGTCGCTCGAAACGCGTCAGTGGGCTACAGCAGGTATGACGCTACGCCGCCGGCGCCCCGAGGGGCCCCGGCGGCCATCTTTTATATTCTATAGGTCAGTATTGATCTGTTAGTACTTCTCTTTTTGTACATGTGCCTGCATATGGAATAAACATCCTAAGGATACTGCACTATGTGGCCCTCTCTGTTTTTTTGAGTTCCCATGAGAACCAGCTATGTTTACAGAGCAGCCACATCCATCAAAAGGTTACCTCTAAGTGTGACAGTACCACCAGGCAGTGAAAGTTACTTGACCAGATCTGACCAGACGGATGATACCAGATGTCCAGTGGTTTTTTCTATTATCAATGCGCACTGAGATTGCGTATCTGGTGAGTGCGCAATCTTTATATATCTTGTCACCTTCTCCACGGTTCCAGCTATTGGATATCTGAAGATCACCTGAGATCTCACCAGCACTGCTGTTTTGGACTTATTTTTAGAGATGAGCGAATCGAACTTGGCGAAGTGGAATTCGTTTCGAATATTAGGAAAAATTCGAATCGCGCCGAATCCGAAAATTAGCAGACTTCGGATGCGCGAATCGAAATTTTTCCAAAAATGGCGGCGACATGTGTGGCGACGGAGTGGGGATCTCTGGGAAGGCGCACAGACAAGGCGCGCTGACCCATAATGCATTCATTCATGACATGTGATCGCATTAGCCAATCAGCAGCCAGCCAGCCAGCACTGTGTAATGGTGGAGCTATAAATTGCGGCCATCTTACAATTCTCCATTTGCCTCCGGTCATTCAAGAGAGACAGACCTCTCTGTATTAGGGACAGAGTTAGGGCCACAGATACTTTAGGGACACAGAATCGTTACTTAGGGACACAGAATTGTTACTCAGGGACACAGAACTGTTACTCAGGGACACAGAACTGTTACTCAGGGACACAGAATTGTTACTCAGGGACACAGAACTGTTACTCAGGGACAGACACAGAATTGTTACTCAGGGACACAGAACTGTTACTCAGGGACACAGAATTGTTACTGAGGGACACAGAATTGTTACTGAGGGACACAGAATTGTTACTGAGGGACACAGAACTGTTACTCAGGGACACAGAACTGTTAGTCATGGACACAGAACTGTTACTCAGGGACAGACACAGAATTGTTACTGAGGGACACAGAATTGTTACTGAGGGACACAGAATTGTTACTGAGGGACACAGAATTGTTACTCAGGGACACAGAACTGTTACTCAGGGACACAGAACTGTTACTCATGGACACAGAACTGTTACTCAGGGACAGACACAGAATTGTTACTGAGGGACACAGAATTGTTACTGAGGGACACAGAATTGTTACTGAGGGACACAGAATTGTTACTCAGGGACAGACACAGAATTGTTACTGAGGGACACAGAACTGTTACTCAGGGACACAGAACTGTTACTCAGGGACACAGAACTGTTACTCAGAGACACAGAACTGTTACTCAGGGACACAGAATTGTTACTCAGAGACAGACACAGAATTGTTACTGAGGGACACAGAATTGTTACTGAGGGACACAGAATTGTTACTGAGGGACACAGAATTGCTACTGAGGGACACAGAATTGTTACTCAGGGACAGACACAGAATTGTTACTGAGGGACACAGAATTGTTACTCAGGGACACAGAATTGTTACTCAGGGACACAGAACTGTTACTCAGGGACACAGAATTGTTACTCAGGGACACAGAACTGTTACTCAGGGACACAGAATTGTTACTCAGGGACAGACACAGAATTGTTACTGAGGGACACAGAATTGTTACTGAGGGACACAGAATTGTTACTCAGGGACACAGAATTGTTACTCAGGGACACAGAACTGTTACTCAGGGACACAGAATTGTTACTCAGGGACACAGAACTGTTACTCAGGGACACAGAATTGTTACTCAGGGACAGACACAGAATTGTTACTGAGGGACACAGAATTGTTACTGAGGGACACAGAATTGTTACTGAGGGACACAGAATTGTTACTCAGGGACACAGAATTGTTACTCAGGGACACAGAACTGTTACTCAGGGACACAGAACTGTTACTCAGGGACACAGAATTGTTACTCAGGGACAGACACAGAATTGTTACTGAGGGACACAGAATTGTTACTGAGGGACACAGAATTGTTACTCAGGGACAGACACAGAATTGTTACTGAGGGACACAGAATTGTTACTGAGGGACACAGAATTGTTACTCAGGGACACAGAATTGTTACTCAGGGACACAGAATTGTTACTCAGGGACACAGAACTGTTACTCAGGGACACAGAATCGTTACTCAGGGACACAGAATCGTTGAATTAAAGAGTATGTCAGACAACACGCAGAGAAGTGGCAGAGGAGGCAATGTTTCAGGAGCGAGCAGACGTGGCAGCAGAGGAAGGGGTCGAGGCAGCACTAGTCGCAGCCAGAGGCCAGTGCTCCCGGTGTCATCCAGCGGTCGTGTCTCCACCGACAACTCTGCCGTCATCGATTGGTTGGCTCGGTCATCTTCCTCTTCCCAGGTCACCTCTGACACCTACAGCCAACGGTCGGTGGGTACGTCAGACACAACCGTTAGTTGGCATGGCCCGGGAGCAAGTTCACTGAAATCACGTGTCCTCTACCTGCCCCTGTCCTTTGGTGTTCCCTCACCAAGTGAAGTATCGCATGCTGTGGGCTCAGCCCCACTGTACAGTGAGGAAGAGCTAACAGAGGGCGGTCAGGAACGGGGGGAGACATCCGCCTCTTCAGCAGCCAGGCGAAGAAGTACTGGCAAGGAGAGTGGCTCGGTAGCCGGTCTAGAGACAGGTCTGTCTCCTGACCCACACGCAGCCGAGGGGGCTAGTAGTGAGGCGGAGACCCTAATTGATGATGATGAGGCTGATCGCACTTGGCAGCCTCGTCGTCATCAGGCTATTGCTTCCGCATCATCAGGAGAAGAGGGTGCCAGCTTGGCAGCGAGCAAAACAGTCGGTGGGTTGCCCAGGAGGCAGCAGGGTCGCAGCAGTGTCAGTGGAGGCAAACGGCCACGGAGTAGAGCACCAGCTCCACTGCTGGTGGGTTCCATTTTGTCATAGGGTGCTGGCAGATTACGGGCCTCCCATTGCTGCTGCCAGGCCCGTAATCTGTCATGGGCCCCTGTACCGCCTCCTCATGCTGCTGCCAGGTCCAGAGTGTCTCATGGGTCCCTGTACGGCCTCCCATTGCTGCTGTCTCCATCGCCACACTCTGCCATGTGCCACTTTCAGGTCTCCTCACACTGCTGGTGGGTTCCATTTTGTCATAGGGTGCTGGCAGATTACGGGCCTCCATTGCTGCTGCCAGGCCCGTAATCTGCCATGGGCCCCTGTACCGCCTCCTCACGCTGCTGCCAGGTCCAGAGTGTGTCATGGGTCCCTGTACGGCCTCCCATTGCTGCTGTCTCCATCGCCACACTCTGCCATGTGCCACTTTCAGGTCTCCTCACACTGCTGGTGGGTTCCATTTTGTCATAGGGTGCTGGCAGATTACGGGCCTCCCATTGCTGCTGCCAGGCCCGTAATCTGTCATGGGCCCCCGTACCGACTCCTCATGCTGCTGCCAGGCCCGTAATCTGTCATGGGCCCCTGTACCGCCTCCTCATGCTGCTGCCAGGTCCAGAGTGTGTCATGGGTCCCTGTACGGCCTCCCATTGCTGCTGCCAGGCCCGTAATCTGCCATGGGCCCCCGTACCGACTCCTCATGCTGCTGCCAGGCCCGTAATCTGTCATGGGCCCCTGTACCACCTCCTCATGCTGCTGCCAGGTCCAGAGTGTGTCATGGGTCCCTGTACGGCCTCCCATTGCTGCTGCCAGGCCCGTAATCTGCCATGGGCCCCCGTACCGACTCCTCATGCTGCTGCCAGACCCGTAATCTGTCCTGGGCCCCTGTACCGCCTCCTCATGCTGCTGCCAGGTCCAGAGTGTGTCATGGGTCCCTGTACGGCCTCCCATTGCTGCTGTCTCCATCGCCACACTCTGCCATGTGCCACTTTCAGGACTCCTCACACTGCTGGTGGGTTCCATTTTGTCATAGGGTGCTGTATGGCCTCCCATTGCTGCTGCCAGGCCCGTAATCTGCCATGGGCCCCCGTACCGACTCCTCATGCTGCTTCCAGGTCCAGAGTGTGTCATGGGTCCCTGTACGGCCTCCCATTGCTGCTGCCAGGCCCGTAATCTGCCATGGGCCCCCGTACCGACTCCTCATGCTGCTGCCAGGCCCGTAATCTGTCATGGGCCCCTGTACCGCCTCCTCATGCTGCTGCCAGGTCCAGAGTGTGTCATGGGTCCCTGTACGGCCTCCCATTGCTGCTGTCTCCATCGCCACACTCTGCCATGTGTGCCACTTTCAGGTCTCCTCACACTGCTGGTGGGTTCCATTTTGTCATAGGGTGCTGTATGGCCTCCCATTGCTGCTGCCAGGCCCGTAATCTGCCATGGGCCCCCGTACCGACTCCTCATGCTGCTGCCAGGTCCAGAGTGTGTCATGGGTCCCTGTACGGCCTCCCATTGCTGCTGCCAGGCCCGTAATCTGCCATGGGCCCCCGTACCGACTCCTCATGCTGCTGCCTGGGCCCGTAATCTGTCATGGGCCCCTGTACCGCCTCCTCATGCTGCTGCCAGGTCCAGAGTGTGTCATGGGTCCCTGTACGGCCTCCCATTGCTGCTGTCTCCATCCCACACTCTGCCATGTGCCACTTTCAGGTCTCCTCACACTGCTGGTGGGTTCCATTTTGTCATAGGGTGCTGTATGGCCTCCCATTGCTGCTGCCAGGCCCGTAATCTGCCATGGGCCCCCATACCGACTCCTCATGCTGCTGCCAGGTCCAGAGTGTGTCATGGGTCCCTGTACGGCCTCCCATTGCTGCTGTCTCCATCGCCACACTCTGCCATGTGCCACTTTCAGGTCTCCTCACACTGCTGGTGGGTTCCATTTTGTCATAGGGTGCTGTATGGCCTCCCATTGCTGCTGCCAGGCCCCGTAATCTGCCATGGGCCCCCGTACCGACTCCTCATGCTGCTGCCAGGTCCAGAGTGTGTCATGGGTCCCTGTACGGCCTCCCATTGCTGCTGCCAGGCCCGTAATCTGCCATGGGCCCCCGTACCGACTCCTCATGCTGCTGCCAGGCCCGTAATCTGTCATGGGCCCCTGTACCGCCTCCTCATGCTGCTGCCAGGTCCAGAGTGTGTCATGGGTCCCTGTACGGCCTCCCATTGCTGCTGTCTCCATCGCCACACTCTGCCATGTGCCACTTTCAGGTCTCCTCACACTGCTGGTGGGTTCCATTTTGTCATAGGGTGCTGTATGGCCTCCCATTGCTGCTGCCAGGCCCGTAATCTGCCATGGGCCCCCATACCGACTCCTCATGCTGCTGCCAGGTCCAGAGTGTGTCATGGGTCCCTGTACGGCCTCCCATTGCTGCTGCCAGGCCCGTAATCTGCCATGGGCCCCCGTACCGACTCCTCATGCTGCTGCCAGGCCCGTAATCTGTCATGGGCCCCCCTGTACCGCCTCCTCATGCTGCTGCCAGGTCCAGAGTGTGTCATGGGTCCCTGTACGGCCTCCCATTGCTGCTGTCTCCATCGCCACACTCTGCCATGTGCCACTTTCAGGTCTCCTCACACTGCTGGTGGGTTCCATTTTGTCATAGGGTGCTGTATGGCCTCCCATTGCTGCTGCCAGGCCCGTAATCTGCCATGGGCCCCCGTACCGACTCCTCATGCTGCTGCCAGGCCCGTAATCTGTCATGGGCCCCTGTACCGCCTCCTCATGCTGCTGCCAGGTCCAGAGTGTGTCATGGGTCCCTGTACGGCCTCCCATTGCTGCTGCCAGGCCCGTAATCTGCCATGGGCCCCCGTACCGACTCCTCATGCTGCTGCCAGGCCCGTAATCTGTCATGGGCCCCTGTACCGCCTCCTCATGCTGCTGCCAGGTCCAGAGTGTGTCATGGGTACCTGTATGGCCTCCCATTGCTGCTGTCTCCATCGCCACACTCTGCCATGTGCCACTTTCAGGTCTCCTCACACTGCTGGTGGGTTCCATTTTGTCATAGGGTGCTGTATGGCCTCCCATTGCTGCTGCCCTCCACCGCCACACTGTGGCTCCACACTCTGGTTTTGGCCCCGTGACTGCCCAAATGAGTGAAGTGTGCGGTGATTCTAAGATCGACGGCACTCATCTGCATGTCATCCTGACTGACAGTATTATTTCTCTTCCCCAGCAGACTCCAAGGGCATTTAAATTAAAGGTACAGTGTTCTGCACTAATATAAAGGCTCTCTGAAGCCTAGAAACACCCTTTTATAAGTTAAATTCGCAGCGAATATATTCGACTCGAATCAAATTTTTTCCACGAATTCGCCGAATCAGCCGAATCGAATTTTTGAATAATTCGCTCACCTCTACTTATTTTATTGATTTTTAGGTTTTGACACCTCCTTCACTTCTATATACCATTCAGTGGCCTATTTATTTGCACATTGTCACTATATTTGCAATTTAACATTGCATTTGTGGACGCTCTTTTAGCGCTGCACCCCCCTTTTTTTATTTTGTCTTTTTTGAAGGTCTTATATGCTGCCTTTTTGGTGCACAGCCGCTGCTAGTTCTTATATTTACTTTAGCGCTCACTTATCCTGTTTTATTATAACAGAGAGATTGTTCCCTCTTTATAGAGCTCTGTGTTGATTGTCAACACAGAGCTCTCTAGATTGTGATTGGACACAGCTGGTCATCAGGTCCTGACCATGAATCATGGGCTGGGACTTGCTGGTAGCCTCCCGCCCTAAGCCTGGAAGCAGGCAGTGCCTGCATGGGCCACCTGTCTGCAGTTCCCTTAAGTAGTTAAAAAAAATTCCCACAAGTCACCTAGGGCACATTGCAGCCAAACTACTGCAAACCATTTAAACCACCTTGAAGCTGAAGTTTAATCTGTTTATATGTTGCCTTCCTTGGTTTCCCCTATCCCCGTCAACATTCTATTGACATTTCTAATAAATCCTTTTGATGTGATATCAGTGGGTCTCCATTCTTCTCTATGCAATACAGACAAATCATGGCTGGTAGGAAGGGCCAGAAGAGAGCTGTACATAGCTACCTGCAAACATCACAGCACCCAGCCTCAGTATTTCTCTGTATTACCCTTAGCCCTGATACAAGCAGTGTGCTGCCCCTTGAAAGGGGTTATGCAAAAATTAGAATGCACTGAGAAGCTCAAAGTGTGCACTGAAATTGGAGTAATCCATTTCAGTCCAGGAGAGAAAGCTGTACAACAGAGCAAGACTGAAATGAAGAATGGAGTTCAGCTTTAATGTCATCTTCCTTATTGACTTCAGTGCATTTTGGTGAGCCAACATTTTTTAATTAATTAAATTAATATTTTTTTTTTTTATTTCACTCATTCTTAGCCCCACTAGAGGGAGCTCTTGGAGGAAGGGCTCCATATTCACTCACCAGCCACTTTATTAGGTCCACCTTGCTAATGCCAAGAAAATCTCCCCCACACCATTACACCTTCACCAGCCTGAACCATTGATGCAAGGCAGGATGGATCCATGCTTTCATGTTGTTTACACCAAATTGTGACCTTTCCATCTGAATGTTGCAGCAACCAGTCTGCCCATTCTCCTCTGACATCAAAGAGGCATTTTCCTCCTCACAACTGCCACTCACTGGAGATTTTCTCTTTTTCGGACCATTCTCTGTAAACCCTAGAGATGGTTGTGCGTGAAAATCCCAGTAGGTCAGCAGATTTGAAATACTCAGACCAGCCTGCCTGGCACCAACAAACATGCCATGTTCAAAGCCACTTAACTCCCCTTTCATCCCCATTCTGATGCTCAGTTTGAACTTCAGTTTGTACATCTAGATGCCTAAATGCATTGCATTCCTATGTGATTGGCTGATTAGCAATTTGTGTTACCAGGCAATTGAACAGGTGTGACTTATAAAGTAGCCGTGGGAGTGTATATAGGCAAAATCATAACCCCACTCTAACCTCTCGGGAACCATCTGGGGGTGTTCAGGAACAGATTCTTCTTCAGCATTAAATCATAAATGTGTAAAAAAATGCAAAGGGTTAAAATTATATCCGCATTCACGCTAGAATTATTATTAAAACAAGCAATTTAACAATTAACTCATCTTGTTTGCTGATTATTCTGTGATCTTATCAATAAATGGATGGAAAATTTCCTGCTGGGGTCACACATAACTGAAGATTTATGGAACTCTAAGGTCAGAGCAGAGACCCGACCAATGGTGTCACTGCTACTTGTCTGACACAGACATCCCATAGATCAGATTCTGCTGCCTCTACTCATCTGTACATTTGATGCAACAATCTAATACATTCACATAGAAACCTATAGAGTCCACATATAAAAAGACAAGAAACACCAACAATTTGTAATTTCTCTGGGGAAATTTCTGAACATTGTATTATTCATAGTTAATCTTTACCTCAAACTCTTGATGTTGTGTAAAGCCGGTATAAATTTTCTCAATCCTTCATTCTGAATATTACATGAACGTAGATTTACTTCTTCTACCTCCATCTCTCTGCAGGATTGAAGGATAAAGGACAGCAAAGAGCAGTCCAGAGGGCTGAGGGGGACATTAGACAAGTCAATTTTTTTTAATCCAATACACTGTGACACCAGAGCCTCATTCCTGCTCTCATGGAGATAGTAGAATACATTAAGAATATTTCTGTTGTTTCTTATATGTTTCTCAGATCTTTGTTCTGGGATTTTCTTCCTGATCCAGGAGATGACATGTCTGGCAGCCTGAGTAGACGATTCTCCATCTTGAGACTTTAACATGGATCTAGTAGAAGAGTCTGAGAGACCGCAGAGGAAACGGAGGAGTATTTCAGCACGGCCATCTTTGTAGGATTCAGCCTTATCAAGTGTTTCCTGTAGTCTTGTATGATTATAGTTAATAAAATGGACTAAAGCAGCAAAGAACTCCTGAAGAGTGAGATGTAAGAAGGTGTAATCCACATTAGGAGGCTGACCAGATTCCATCAGGAAAGATGAAAAGAGATGTTTATCATTTCTCACACTGAATGCCTCCAGATGACGCTCATCAAATACAATCATGTGATTCATGACTCCATGCTCTGCCATCCACCCCATAGATGTCAGCAGTTCCCAGGCAATGTGAACATCCTCAA
Source organism: Staurois parvus (assembly GCA_951230385.1). Taxonomy (NCBI): domain Eukaryota; kingdom Metazoa; phylum Chordata; class Amphibia; order Anura; family Ranidae; genus Staurois; species Staurois parvus. The sequence continues at coordinate 53,783 of CATNWA010021863.1, forward strand.
TATTCAGGTTGTGATTGGCCAGAATGTTGGAAACAAAAGTCACAAAGAGTTGTGTCATTGTTTTGGGTAATGATGTCATCAGCTGATCAGTGATTGTTGATTGGGCTCTGAAGCACATTGATAACACTGTACAGATGATCCAGCAGTATGCTGGGATATAACAGAAAGTGTACAGCATGTCATTCTCCTGCACATAATGAAAAGCCTTCTCTGACCATTCCTCATTTCCAAAGAAATTATTAAAGAAGGTCCGTCTGTCTTCATGGAGAAATCCCATGATCTCAGCTATTCTCTGGAAAACACCGGTATTAACTGATGCCAGTCTGGTTGGGCGGCTGGTGATCAGTATAGAGCAACCCTTAAGAAGACTCTGCCTCACTAAACTGGCCACAATGTCACCAAAATGAGTTCTCTGTTTTGGATTGGACAGTCTACTTGATCTGAAATCCATTTGGTGAATACTTTCATCTAAGCCATCAAATATAAACAGAAGTCTCTCTGGATCTTGTAAAATATCTCCAATGTGACCATCCAGATGTGGATATTGTTGAAGAATCATCTCTTCCAAGCTGACCTCTCCTAGTCTATTAAGATCCCGGATTCTGAAGAGGAAGACAAAGGCAAATCTCTGGTAGTGTTTTTCAGTCACCCAATCATAGACAAACTTCTGCATCAGTGTAGTCTTCCCTATTCCTGGCACTCCGCTCACCATTACTGCATGTGGTACACATTGGGACTGGTGATTCCATCGGAACAGCCTGTTGGGGGAAATGTTTTCCAATCTAGTTTGTGTTTCCTTCAAGCATTCCTCATGTTTTTACCCCGGTCTGTATTAGCTCATTCTGGGGTCGCTGCCTGAACTCATCAATGGAGACTACAATCAGCTTCACATAACGCTCATTGATGAGGAATCTTTGTGGTTCCAGGGTAGTTCCTGGGGGTCTATGCTCCACTAGAGTCTCAGTCCTCTTCATCAGATGTTGTTTGTGCTTTTCCTGAATATCTGGGAATAATAAAAATATTTTATAATTCAGGTTAAAGCATGTTGATATTATTTTCTTCTGTAATGTTCTAATTAGGGTTGGGATGTATGTTTGAGTTGAACATAAATTCGACTCAAACATGGGCCATTTGTGTGTTGGGTGAATGCCATTGCTAAGAAAAGAGCGTTTTTTGTTTTTTTTTTGGGGGGGGGGGGGTCAGCGGTGGCGGTGGGCATTGTGACTGACATTGGATCTACTTTGGGAGACATTTTCTTAATTTTTGCTTTTAATAAAGGACTTGTCAAAGACTGTCAGTTGCCATTTTTAACACTACACTTTTTTTTGTGTATGGGTACCTGTACTATATACCACATACTCATTCACATGGGGGGTGCCAAGAGCTGGGGGCCCCCTTATTAAAGGGGGCTTCCAGATTCCGATAAGCCCCCCCACCCACAGACCCCACAACCACCGGCCACGATTGTGGGGAAGAGCCTTTGTCCCCATCAACATGAGGACAAGGTGCTTTGGGAGGGGAGCCCCAAAGCAGCCCCCATGTTGAGAGCATGTGGCTTAGTATGGTTCAGGAGGGAGGCTCTTGCTTGTCCCCCCCTTTCCTGACCTGTCGGGCTGCATGCTCAGACAAGGGTCTGTTGTGGATTTTGGGGGGACCCCTACGCCATTTTTTTAAAATTTTGGCATGGGGAGTTCCCCTAAAAATCCATACCAGACCCGAAGGGCTTGGTATGGATGGGAGGGGGGACCCCATGCCGTTTAAACCTCCTCGGCGGTCTGATTCTTTCTGATTTTTTGTGCTGAAAGCGGTACCATTTTTTTGCATGGAAATATGTAGTTTTTTATTGTAGGCTGTAATTTTTAGGAATAACTCACTGAAATCTGTACGAACAAGAGTCTAGTAAACATTCCGGGTAGGATAAAATTTGAAACACAAAATCATAAATTATAATTGAATAAATAATAATAAAAAATAATAATATAATAATAATAAAATTTAATTCAATAATATAATCAAACCAAAAACACTGAAATTTGAAATACAGAGGCAAATTCGCACATCGCTGAGCAAAGTCACAAAATCGTTTTCTGATGACGAATTTCCCCACGAATCATTATCACTCAATTCTGCAAGTGGTTCTGATTTACTATCGCTGTTCTGTAGCTGGTCTAAAAATCGCTTTTGACGTAAAGGGACGCCATGGACTTTTCTAAGTTTCCAGGCAGAAAGAACAGTCAAAATGCAGGCAGGGCACAGGACAAAGCAGTAGGGACAAAATGTATGTGAAATGCATTGAAACAGCAATGTTTTACTATGTAATAATCATTAAAAAAAAAATGACATTTTTTTAAAAATGTCAAATTTGCCGCCGATTCTGGCGCCTGTATGTCCCGACGTCACAGGGACCGGAACACGGAAGCCGGATGCCGGCATCGGCCGGAGGAGATGGCCGGGAACACATCGTGGGAGCGAAGGACAAGGTAAGTGCTGCAGGGACTCCCTGAGCAACGCCACATGGTAAGCCCGAGTGTAGCTCGGGGTTTTACCGCTTTTGGTACTGACATTGTACCCAGAGCTACACTCGGGAATACCGCTAAGGAGGTTAAAGAAGGAAAAAAAAAAAATGTCAGTCAATGTCGACAATTCTTTTTACATTCAGCTGTCAGCAGGGAACCCCACTGACACCTGAAAGATGATAGAATGTTTTCACTAATAAAATACCGCATGACTTAACAAAATAATTAATGCGGTATTTTATTAGCTTAGTAAATTGTCCCTGTTCGAAGTTTGCGGTCAAATTTTTGGTAGCTTCAAGTGTTCAGCCACGATCCGAACAGGGGGGTGGTTGGCTCATCACTAGTTTTAATGTTAACATACCATGTTATTGCTATTCATTTTTTAATCTCATATTTGTTACAGGTAATTATGTGTATGCGAGGGCTGATTGGACTCTTTGAAGTAACACAAGCAGTGTGCACAGGGCTAGGGCCTCCAATAGCAGGGTACAAACAGTCCTCCCAATAGAAGGGGAATGTCAGGGGTTGCCTGAACCCACTCAAATAACTATGTATCTCCTTGGTCTCCTCTCTACATATTCCCAATAATTCCCTCTCATGTTTTCACATGACTGTCAAATGCCTTTAAGTGTTTTCTATATTTTGTCTCTGCTCCTCAATTTCCCTAAGTTTAGTTAATGCTATATAGATAGCCCACCCTTTTTCCCAGAAATGCATTGCAGCTCTAGCCTCATGTCATGAAGCAGGACACATTATGATCTTTTGACCTATCAGATGTTCATTGTAAGATTATTTTAGTTTATGGAATAAATGTCACAAGATCTACAAGATATCATCTTGATTGAGTCACTGACTGCGGTATCCAACTGAGATTGGAGTTATCGTTATCTCATCGCAACTGTAAGTTACAGAGATCACACTTTCAATGCTTAGATTGGAGAGACATAACAGTCAAAAGATCAGTGAAATGTCTTCATAGAATCCTTGCTATTTTGAATACACAGTGAGATGTTATATGGACAGCAACAGAGAGTGCAGCCATCTCTACACAAGCCTGTACATGCCTGCAAGTATATCTCAGCATAACAATCATCAGTGTCAGGACAAATTATTGATGTGAATGTCTTACAACTGCAAGTTTATACACTAAATCTGTATCCATTAGCACATGCTTCTCTGTAAATCTTGTAAAAAAGTGAAAGAAAACTTTTCTGCAATCATTGCCTAGGAAACCTGAGCTCACCCACAGAAAAGCTGATACATTTCTCTGTAAACTTTCTATCAACCCCTCTCCTTGCTAGCATGAAGTTTCAGGAAAGCAATATACAGTCTGGGGAAACTAATACACAACCCACAATCAGAGCTTCATCCAGAGCAGGACTTGGACAAAGAACTGCTATCTAATATCAGTGATTTATGGTCGAATACTGTTAAATGCATGTCTGCTCTCTCCCAACAATCTCATGAGCCAATTTAACTAGAGGGCGCTATCCAGCAATTGAATGTTGCTTGTGAGAATTATTAAAGACTGTGTGTTAAATATATTGCTCTCTTAAAGCGGTACAACATTCAAAGGTCATTGGAAGAATTAATGAGTTTTGAGGAGCTCAATCTTGAAAAGACAGTTTAGTGCTGTGAACAAAGACAAAGGCAGAAGTGAGCATAACACAGCTCCATGAATCCAGATCATAATCGCTCTGTGTCTACTAGACGCTCCTCAAGATCTTCCAAATCCCTACAATCAAGGTCTTCTACACTCAGTCAACAACTAATAAAAGCCTGTGTTGATGCAGAAGCTTCTAAAATTCAGGCAGCTTTTGCCCAAAAGAAAGCAGAAATGGAGGCTCAGGCCACAGATATGAAAGCTCAGGCCGCAGAAATGGAGGCCCAGGCTGCACATCAGAAAGCAGAGAAAGAAGCTGAAGCCACACGCCAAAAGGCAGAAACTGAAGTTTTGGAAAAACAATGTAAGCATGCCACAGCTATGGCAAGGATAATAGACTTAGAACAAGCCGCTAGTGAAAACAAAAGAGGCAACAATTCCAGACACTCATTTGTATCTTATGTCTCAGATTCTTCACACACCTCTCCAGAATGTCAACTCCCTGTCACAGCAGCCAAAGTACTCAAAGTCTCTTCTCTGCACCTACTGTACCTCAAGATGATTTGCCCTTATATCCTCCAGTACATCAGACTGCAGCATCTCAGCTAGCCGAAGACACTGGTGTGTATTTTAATAGACCGTCCATCATACTTTGACACCAACAGAGTACCTCCTAGTAAACGCACTACTCTACAAACTAACATGCCAATGGACTTTAAGCCAGCTAGAGCATTGAATGCTTTTGCAGCAACATACAGGTGAAACTCAAAAAATTAGAATATTGTGCAAAAGTTCATTTATTTCAGTAATGCAGCTTAAAAGGTCAAACTAATATATGAGATAGACTCATTACATGCAAAGCAAGATAGTTCAAGCAGTGATTTGTCATAATTGTGATGATTATGGCTTACAGCTCATGAAAACCCCAAATCCACAATCTCAGAAAATTTGAATATTGTGAAAAGGTGCAATATTCTAGGCTCAAAGTGTCCCACTCTAATCAGCTAATTAAGCCATAACACCTGCAAAGGGTTCCTGAGCCTTTAAATGGTCTCTCAGTCTGGTTCAGTAGGATTTACAATCATGGGAAAGTCTGCTGACCTGACAGTTGTGCAGAAAACCATCATTGACACCTTCCATAAGGAGGGAAAACCTCAAAAGGTAATTGCAAAAGAAGTTGGATGTTCCCAAAATGCTGTATCAAAGCACAGTAATAGAAAGTTATGTGGAAGGGAAAAGTGTGGAAGGCAAAGGTGCACAAGCAGCAGGGATGACCGCAGCCTGGAGAGGATTGTCAGGAAAAGGCCATTCAAAAGTGTTGGGGACTTTCACAAGGAGTGGACTGAGGCTGGAGTCAGTGTATCAAGAGCCACCACACACAGACGGATCCTGGACATGAGCTTCAAATGTCGTATTCCTCTCTTATCAAGCCACTCCTGAACAACAAACGTCAGAAGTGTCTTACCTGGGCTGAAGAAAAACAGACCTGGTCTGTTGCTCAGTGGTCCAAAGTCCTCTTTTCTGATGAGAGCAAATTTTGATTCTCATTTGGAAACCAAGGACCCAGAGTATGGAGGAAGAATGGAGAGGCACACACTGCAAGATGCTTGAAGTCCAGTGTGAAGTTTCCACAGTCTGTGTTGACAAATCAAAGGGAGCCATGTCATCTGCTAGTGTTGGTGCACTGTGCTTCATTAAGTCCAGGGTCAATGCAGCCATCTACCAGGAGATTTTGGAGCACTGCATGCTTCCTTACGCAGACAAGCTTTACGGGGATGCTGACTTCATTTTCAAGCAGGACTTGGCACCTGCCCACACTGCCAAAAGCACCAAAACCTGGTTCAATGAACGTGGGATTACTGTGCTTGATTGGCCAGCAAACTCGCCTGACCTGAACCCCATAGAGAATGTATGGGGCATTGCCAAGAGAAAGATGAGAGACATGAGACCGAACAATGCAGAAGAGCTGAAGGCCGCTATTGAAGCATCCTGGTCTTCCATAACACCTCAGCAGTGCCACAGGCTGATAGCTTCCATGCCACGCCGCATTGAGGCAGTAATTGCTGCAAAAGGGGCCCAAACCAAGTATTGAGTACATATGCATGCTTATACTTTTCAGAGGTCCGATATTGTTCTATGTACAATCCTTGTTTTATTGATTGCATGTAATTTTCTGAGATTGTGGATTTGGGGTTTTCATGAGCTGTAAGCCATAATCATCATAATTATGACAAATCACAGCTTGAACTATCTTGCTTGGCATGTAATGAGTCTATCTCATATATTAGTTTCACCTTTTAAGTTGCATTAGTGAAATAATTGAACTTTTTCACGATATTCTAATTTTTTGAGTTTCAGCTGTATGTTCCCAGGTCACTCCACGTAAGTCCACCAACCGTTACAACCAACCAACTCTGTTCCACCTGCAGTCATGCACCCAAAATCTGAAAACATGAACATGTCACAGTTTGCTAAATACATGCTCCGCAGAGAGCTTGTTAAGACAGGCCTCACCAAGTTTGATGACAAGCCTGAAAATTACAGAGGCTGGAAATCCACTTTTAAGGCCACAATGAGCGACCTAGAGATCAATGCCACAGAGGAATTAGATCTACTCATCAGATGGCTAGGTCCCTAGACTACTGAACACATCAAGAGGCTCAAAGCAGTTCACATTGACAACCTTGCTGCAGGCCTTAATGCTGCTTGGGGCAGACTTGAACATACCTTTGGCAGCCCAGATGCCATTGAAGAAGCTTTATTCAAAAGGTTGCAAAGCTTCCCAAGAAATTCTGCTAACGACAATCTAAAGTTTCAAGAACTCAGCGCTGTTCTATTAGAGCTTCAACTTGCTAAGGCTGACATCAACTTACCTGGTCTCAGTTACCTTGACACCTCTCACGGCATAAAATCTATTGTTCTCAAGCTACCATATGGAATTCAAGAGAGATGGGCAGTGCTTGGATCAAAGTATAAGGAAGAAAATAGAGTTGCCTTTCCTCCTTTTTCCTACTTCTGCGAGTTCATCAAAAGAATTGCAGACACCAAGAATGACCCAAGTTTCTCATATGGGGACTGTAACTTTCTCTGTACACTCTCTCCCAAGACCTACGAACACACGTATATCACACAGAGATTGTAGAGGTCCAGCGTTAGTGAAAAGGACTAATGTTCTACCTGCACTTGCCACAGTTCTTGAAACGGCTGATCAAAACAAGAACATTGAGGACCCAAATCGCCAATGTCCAATACATAACAAACCACATCCACTTAAGAAATGTATTGGCTTCAGAAAGAAAACCCTCCAAGAACGTAAGGAACTTTTGAGGAAATTTGGGGTTTGCTACAAATGCTGTGCCTCCACAGAACACTTTGCAAAGGACTGTAAAGCAATCATCAAATGTATAGAGTGTGACAGTGATGACCATGTGCAAGTTCTTCATCATTATTCGCACAACTCTACTACGCTCACAATCTTCGTGAGGCAAACCAAGGGAGGGGAGCGCCCAGATCAAGCAGCACCTACCACCCCAGTGTTCTCTACATGTACAGAGGTCTGTGGAGAAGGATTCTGCAACAAATCTGGTGCAAAGATATGCTTGGTACATGTATACCCCAAAGGTCAACCTGAAAAGGCCATAAGACTGTATACTATTCTGGATGATCAGAGTAACAGATCTCTTGCAAGAACAGTTTTTGAGCTGTTGAACATAACTGGAGATGCTCTGCTTTATACTCTAAGCACTTGTTCTGGCAGTACAGAAGTCTTAGGTAGGAGAGCCAGTAGTCTTGTAGTTACTCCTCTGAATGACTGTGTAAATATCTTTGCCCACTATCACTGAGTGCAACCAGATTCCAAGCATCAAAGAGGAGATCCCTACTCCTGAAGCTGCTTTTCACCATTCTCACTTAAAGCACATAGCCAACCAAATACCAGTAAGATTGTAAAATACTTGTGAGCCACAAAATAAATACTAGTTGTATATGATGTAGTTCGCTGGCACTTGATCACATCCTCATATTTGTGTGCAATGTAGTAACCAAGATAAGAATTTTTAGAAGTGCTGCGCCCTTAGAATAAATTAATGACTAATTAATGTGAATGATATATATATATATACATACATATAACCCGTGGTTTTGAAATATAATAATGGAAATGTGCAATAAATCCTCTCCAAGTAAACAACTATAAATATGCTGAGAGAAAGAAAAAAAAAAAGGAACTGTGACGTCACCGAGTGCCTGCAGAACGAGTGGGAGAGGACACCCAAAGGAGGCTTATTACACCCGCACTGAGTGGTTTACATTAACAAAGCGCTTGATATTGTACACCATGTGAGTGCATATACAACAGAGCACACAATAAACCTTTTAACAAAAGATAAGGATCTATCTATTTTCTCTTTATTATTGCAAAAACGAGGAGAAGAGCGAGGGGATGAAGCCACGCACAGCAGTGTAAGGAAGGAAACATCTCTTTGTCTACACCAGGCATGATAGTGGCTATCCAGGAGAACCAAGCACATTTCCACAGCGCATCTCATTTTGAAGGATTCCAGCACATTATCACCTAATAGAATCCAACCATGTGTTCAGCCTAGATTAAAGGCTTACAGGAAGGTGAGCATATAAAACTGTCACTACCCAAGGAAGGATCTGCACTATTTTTTGGACGTTTATATTTATTTGGACACTTTATTATTATTATTTTTTATATTTTGTATTCATTCAGCATTGTGGACTTATTATTCCATATTATTTGATTTCACATTCCACGTTATACAAGTCACAGTTGTTCCTTTTTTTTTTTTCTCTCAGCATATTTATAGTTGTTTACTTGGAGAGGATTTATTGCACATTTCCATTATTATATTTCAAAACCACGGGTTTATATATATTTATATATATCATTCACATTAATTAGTCATTAATTTATTCTAAGGGCGCAGCACTTCTAAAAATTCTTATCTTAATTTCAACCAAATACCAGCCCTCAATGAAAGTGCCAATATCCTGCTGTTACTCGGTCGAGACATTCTAAGGGTGCACAAAGTTTGTCATCAAATCAATGGTCCACACAATGCACCATATGCTCAGTGTCTGGATCTAGGATGGGTCATCATAGGCAATGTCTGCCTAGACAAGGACAGTAGGTCCTACTCAGTCTCTTCCTTTAAAACACATGTCCTGTGAAATGGGCGAACAACTTGTTCTGCACAATGACCACATAAATATATTGTGAAAGAAGACTGTACACAACGACACATCATAAAGGGTACACAACGACACATCATACTAGACAATAAGAAAGCTCTTAATCTCTGGGATGACAACATCGGCAATACAGTGTTTGAGGTAACCACTAAAGACAATGAGTTCTCAGCTACCATAGAAGACAAATAATTCTTGAAAACCATGAGTAAAGAGTTCTACCAAGATGATTCCAACAGTTGAGTAGCACCTCTACCATTTTGTACCCCAAGAAAGAGACTACCAAACAATAGGGTACACGCAGAATCACAGTTTGTTTCTTTAAATTGCAGTTTGAACCAGAAGTGTCAGGAATGGACTCAGCAATGGTGGTGGGACTCACCTGCCGTGTGGGCTGCAGTACCAGGGCTGACCAGCGGGTGCTCTCAGCAGCCAGAAGCTCACTCCTGCAGTCAGCCAACACCTGGGGCTGATTGCAGGAGGTGTATTTAAGGAATGACCAGGCCTGTGATCAGTGCCTTGGTGTATGTTTCCCATGAGCCCCTGTACCTTGTATCCTGTGTTCCTGGTCCTCTGCCTATCTGATTTGTTGCCGACTCTGCATTGTTCCTGACCCTGCTGACCGTCTGCTGTTTAACCCCTGGCTTGCCTGACCATCCTTCTGCCTGATCCTCTGTACCGTGCTGCCCGTGAGTGACTGAACCCGGCTTGTGACCCTGACCATTCTCTGCCTGATCCTCTGTACCGCGCTGCCCGTGAGTTCCTGAACCCGGCTTGTGACCCTGACTATTCCCTGCCTGCTCCTTCGGTACCTCGCTGCCCGCACGTTGCTGACCTGGCCTGCCTGACTACGCCTTACGCTACCCAGGCGATCCATCCATCCTGCACGGATCCAGCCATCCCTGCTCACACCTTCTGCCTCTTCACATCAGGCTTCCTACCTGCATATACCTCTGGCGGATCCCTCTACCATGAGCAGGTGTACTCAGGGGCTGCGACCTGGTTCCTGTCTGCTCCAAGTCCATCCCCACCATCAGGGGCCCTGGTGAATAAGCAGACTGGGACTTAAGACTCCGCGCCCTGGGGAATCCTGTCCTGAGGACTGCTAGGGGTATCACCAGATGGTCGTTAACTGAACCATATGGCCGGCCTGACCCTTCCACCTCTCCAGCCCTGACTGCGCCTGAGTTCCTGCACATACTAAGATTAGTGGAAGGTTGGTTTATTTACTGAGCGTTGTATATTTGGGTAGCTAATAATAAATTATATTATATCATTCCTGAAGCCTATTACTTCCCTGTGTCAGTCCACACATTTCTGGTCATACCTGGATCCCTGACATTATACCAAGGCCAGTCCTGACCAGAAGTGGCTGCACAGGGAAGCCATCTTGGCTTATTGTTGTGAAGGATGCATCCTGAGGAGGTTGTATATTTGTGTCTGCTAGTCTTTGATGACAGAGATTATGCCTATCAGACTCTGAAGGAGTATACCAGGGATCAACTGCTAGAATGCATACGGATCGCTCATTTTCTAGTGGATCAGGGCACAGAGTTCTCTGAGGTGCAGCCATTGATTCAGGTTTGTGCAGAGTTGGCTTCGTCTGGTGCCCCCGAGGGCAGGGATGACTTTTAGCCATTTAGTGCAGACCAGGTTGAGTCCCTGGTATGGTTATTAGAGGATGATGTGGATTGCTTTTTGGAGCATTATTCTGCATGTTCACAACAGGTGCTTAGGGATTGTATAAACGCAGTGCAGTCTTTGACCAGACGGGCTTTGTGTAAGCTGAGCTTTGTTCAGCCAGTACTGCAGACATGGTCGGATTTGTTACATCCAGCCTCAGTCAGCTTGCAACAACCCAGTCCTGCTTCTAACCATTACTCTGCTCAAAGCTACCTTCCTCCAGTTCCCACAGCACCCCCAGTTACAGCCCAGTATACCATGCTATCTACCACATGTCAGTCCCCTGCTCCCACTCGCTGCACCTATCCTGCCTTTAACCCTGTAAAGAAGCCCTCTGTAGCAACTGTTCCCTCCTCTGTTCCATCCTCCGGCTCTTCCCTGTCTTCAGCTGCTCCATCCATTTACAGACCTGCATTTACTTACAGTGCTCCAGTAACTAAACCCAAGAAGAAAAGAAAATTCTTTCCAACCAGTACCATCCTACCAGTATCCAAACCGGTCAGCCTGCTGTCTGAGGACCCGCCTTCTGTTGTCCAGCCTGATGCCCTGATGCCCTATGACCCGATCCGGCCTGATGACCCGATCCGGCCTGATGACCCGGTGTTCGTGATCCAGCCTGATGACCCGATCCAGCCTGATGACTCGGTGCCCACTGTCGAGCTTGGTGACCCGGTGCCCGCGGTTCTGATAGATGGCTCGGTGCCCGCTGACGTGCTCGATGACTCGGTGCCCGCTGACTTCCCCGATGACTCGGTGCCCGCGGTCGTGCCAGATGACTCGGTGCCGATGACTCCGTGCCCGCTGACTTGCCCGGTGACTTGTGTCCGCTGTCATGCCAGATGACTCGGTGCTCGCTATCGAGCTTGGTGACCCGGTGCCCGCGGTTCTGCTAGATGGCTCGGTGCCTGCTGACATGCCAGATGACTCGATGCCCGCTGTTGTGCCAGATGACTCGGTGCCCCTGTCATGCCAGATGACTCGGTGCCCGCTGTCGTGCCTCTGCCCGCTGCCCAGCCTGACGTGCCTCTGCCCGCTGCCCAGCCTGACGTGCCTCTGCCCGCTGCGCAGCCCGATGTGCCTCTGTCCGCTGCGCAGCCTGATGTACCAGCCCCTGATGTCCAGCGAAACTGGCCAATAACTGATTCCCAGCCTGCTCCTGGAAATCCTGTGTCCAGCGACCTGCCTTCCTGGGTTCCCCTACATAAAGAGAAGTCTGCCAGCAGGAAACCCAGCCAGCCGGTTGACTCCGGCAGTAAGATATCCAGCCAGTTACCTGACCAGGGTGGTGGAACATTTTGCCCACTAAGGACTGTTTGGAGCGTCCTGAGCGGGGGGTACTGTCAGGAATGGACTCAGCACTGGTGGTGGGACTCACCTGCCGTGTGGGCTGCAGTACCAGGGCTGACCAGCGGGTGCTCTCAGCAGCCAGAAGCTCACTCCTGCAGTCAGCCAACACCTGGGGCTGATTGCAGGAGGTGTATTTAAGGAATGACCAGGCCTGTGATCAGGGCTTGGTGTATGTTTCCCATGAGCCCCTGTACCTTGTATCCTGTGTTCCTGGTCCTCTGCCTATCTGATTTGTTGCCGACTTGCATTGTTCCTGACCCTGCTGACCATCTCCTGTTTAACCCCTGGCTTGCCTGACCATCCTTCTGCATGATCCTCTGTACCGTGCTGCCCGTGAGTGACTGAATCTGGCTTGTGACCCTGACCATTCTCTGCCTGATCCTCTGTACCGTGCTGCCCGTGAGTTCCTGAACCCGGCTTGTGACCCTGACTATTCTCTGCCTGCTCCTTCGGTACCTCACTGCCCGCACGTTGCTGACCTGGCCTGCCTGACTACGCCTTACGCTACCCAGACGATCCATCCATCCTGCGTGGATCCAGCCATCCCTGCTCACACCTTCTGCCTCTTCACATCAGGCTTCCTACCTGCATATACCTCTGGTGGATCCCTCTACCATGAGCAGGTGTACTCAGGGGCCGCGACCTGGTTCCTGTCTGCTCCAAGTCCATCCCCACCATCAGAGGCCCTGGTGAATAAGCAGACTGGGACTTAGACTCCGCGCCCTGGGGAATCCTGTCCTGAGGACTGCTAGGGGTATCACCAGACGGTCGTTAACAGAACCATATGGCCGGCCTGACCCTTCCACCTCTCCAGCCCTGACTGCGCCTGAGTTCCTGCACATACTAAGATTAGTGGAAGGTTGGTTTATTTACAGAGCATTGTATATTTGGGTAGCTAATAATAAATTATATTATTATATCATTCCTGAAGCCTGTAACTTCCCTGTGTCAGTCCACACATTTCTGGTCATATCTGGATCCCTGACAAGAAGCCTGAGATGAAAAAGCACTTTGTGGACTTTATGCAGAAGGTGCTTGAGAGAGATCATGCTTAGCCTGCACCTCCTCTTACGGAAGGAGAAGAATGTTGATACCTACCATGCTTTGGTGTCTACCATCCTTGCAAGCCTGATCAGATTAGGGTGGTCTTTGACTCAAGTGTCATTGAGGGAGATGCCTTCATGACAAGCAATCTTCTCACTGGGCCTAATCTGAACAACAATCTCATAGGAGTTTTACTTCGCTTCAGACAAGAGCCAATTGCTGTTATGGCTGACATTCAGCACATGTTCCACTGTTTCATAGTCCATGAAGACTACAGAAACTTCCTCAGGTTCCGATGGTACCACAATAATGATGTCAACGATGAAGTCATAGACTACCGAATGAAGGTACATGTTTTTGGTATTAGTCCTTCTCCTGCAGTAGCAATTTATGGACTGAGGAAAACAGCTCAAGAGGGTGAGAAAGAATTTGGATCTGATGCTAGACAGTTCGTCGAAAGGATTTTCTATGTAGACGAGGGACTCTAATCTCTGCCTAATGAGGAAGAAGCGATTGACCTTTTTACTAGAACCTAGAACATGCTTGCCACTGCAAACCTCAGACTTCACAAAATCATCTCTAACAGTGACAAGGTCATGATAGCCTTTCCTTCTGATGATCATGTTGTCAGTGTGAAGAAATCCCAACTAGAATCTGACCTGTTACACAACGCAGTCTTGGATTGCTTTAGAATGTTAAACAAGACACATTCACATTTCAAGCATAAGCTTGTGACAAGCCCTTCACAAAGTGAGGAGTTTTGTCAACAGTGAACAGCATTTATGATCCCTTAGGTTTCATTACACCTCTCACCATTCAGGGTAAGATACTGCTGAGACAACTTACTTTTGAAAGCTCAGATTGGGATACCCCCTTACCCAAGGGGAAATAACAAAGGTGGGAATCCTGGAAACAGTCTCTAAAAGCATTAGAACAACTCCAGATACCACGCTTTTACACCCAAGCATCCTTAAAGAATGCCACCAGAAGAGAGATTCATGTCTTCTCTGATGCTTCCAACGAAGCCATTGTTGTGGTGGCTTATCTTCGAGCTACAGATCCCAGTGGTGAAGTGGGTGTAGGACTTATCATGGGCAACACCAAGCTCACACCAAAACCTGCACATACTATTCCAAGGCTTGAACTTTGTGCAGCGGTGTTAGCTCTGGAAATTGCTGAGCTTATAGAACTTGAAACATATGTTGAAATAGACTCCTTTGACTTTTATACAGACAGAAAAATAGTGCTAAGATATATACACAATCGAACAAGACAGTTCTATGTGTATGTCGGCAACAGAGTGGAATGCATAAGGAAGTTCTCTATGCCTGAACAATGGCACTATGTTCCCACTAGTCTCAACCCTGCTGACTGCGGCAGTCGTGCAGTACCTACTACTGCATTTCTGGACACATCTTGGCTATATCCACCATGAAAGAAGGTTCTGCACACCTTTACTCCAGGCCTATAAAGGATCTAGTACTTCTTTTGCCCAAAGAGGAAGATAAGTCATCAACCTGATTTAAAGGGAGGTAAGAAGGAATAGTGCATGTTGCTGCCTTCCCCTCTGAATATGGATTTCCATATCTCAGCCTGGACTTTCGAGACCAACAACTACAGGTATTATGCTAAATGTTTGCATTGTTTTCCTTTGTTCTTCCCTTCCCTCTTGTGTTGCAGATGTTCCTGGAAAGAATCTTTGTTATTTATATTGGACTAGAACTAAAGTTTGTTATAATAGAAATCATAGATTTTGACGGGGAGTGTCATGTTTCACATGACTGTCATATTGACGGTCATATGCCTTTAAGTGTTTTCTATATTTTGTCTTTGCTCCTCTTTTTCCTTTGGTTTAGTTAACTGTATAGATAGCACACCCTTTTTCCCAGAAATGCTTTGCAGCTCTAGCCTCATGTCATGAATCAGGACACATTATGTTCTTTTGACCTATCAGATGTTCATTGTTGTAAGATTCTCTCAGGTTATGGAATAAACTTCACAAGATCTACAAGATATCATCTTGATTGAGTCACTACCTGTGGTATCCAACTGAGATTGGAGTTATAGTTATCTCATCACAACTGTAAGTTACAGAGACCAAACTTTCAATGCTTAGATTGGAGAGACAGAACAGTACCCATTTCAGAGCTACCTCTGCTATACTCTGTGCTAAATGTTGGCATCTCTGGCTTTCACTTTTGTGTCCTTCAGCCCCAGCCATCCAAGTAGGCATTCCAGCCTTCCAATCAGCATGTCCTCCCACAATGTCTGTGCAGCAACACTTCCAGCAAAAAGCTGGTCATCAAATATGTCACTGATTGGGAATGACCTGATGGGCTCCAGGATGGCTTGAGGTAAAGAAACATTTGACTGGAGGTACTGTACTATGAAGACATCAGTCAGAATAGGACCTGCGGTTAATTACAGGTTTTTTTTTGTGGCTCTGAGATGTTATGATTGAATGCCAAAAGCTGCAAAGAAAGATAATGCTGAAAGGTGAAACGTGTTGCAAAAAGCCAAGTAATTTAGCAACTTGCACCTATCACCATGCCAACCACACACAATGATTAACTTTGTATGAAAAAACAACAACAAAAAAAAAAAAAACACATCTTCCTCAACATGTCCCCATCCTCCACCCAAACCTCAATAAAATTAAAATTAATAAAATAACATGTGCTTACATTGTATTGGTGCACAATGACAGATGTTAAAAATATATAATTAACTAGGAATTCGTATGAATATAAAATATTAAACATACTAAAAGCGGGCAATGTTAACCACTTGCTGACTACCTAATGCATATGTGTGGCAGGAAGGTGAGTGGGCCTTAATGCCTATATGCTACATTGAAGGAAATAAGTATTTGGGCAAAAAATTAAAATCAGCAGGGGATCACTCACAAATAAATGATCAGTCTAAAAATCGAATGGTAGGTGTATTGCAACACTGAGAGACAGAATAGCAACAAAAAAATTCAAAAGAAATGCATGCTCAAGAAAACACATGTCCAGACCCGTCTGAAGTGTGCCACTGAACATCTGAATTATGCAGAGGAGAACTGGTTGTGTTGTGTTGTGGTCAGATGGGACCAAAATCGAGCTCTTGGGCATCAACTCAACTCGCCATGTTTGGAGGAGGAGGAATGCTGCCTATGACCCCAAGAACACCATTCCAACTCTCAAACATGGTGGTGGAAACATTTTGTTTTGGGGGTGTTTTTCTGCTAAGGGGACAACAACTGCACCGCATCAAAGAGACGATGGATGGGGCAATTTACCGTCTTAGGTGAGAACCTTCTTCCCTCAGCCAGGGCATTGAAAATGGGTCGTGGATGGGTGTTCCAGCATGACGATGTCCCAAAACACACGGCCAAGGCAACAAAGGAGTGGCTCAAGAAGAAGCACATTAAGGTCCTGGAGTTGCCTAGCCAGTCTCCAGACCTTAATCCCATTGAAAATCTATGCAGTGACCTGAAGGTTTGAGTTGCAAAACGTCAGCCACCAAACTTCAATGACTTGGAGAGGATATGCCAAGAGGAGTGGGCCAAAATCCCTCCTAAGATGTGTGCAAAAGCTGGTGGCCAACTACAAGAAATGTCTGACCTCTGTGATTGCCAACAAGGGATTTGCCACCAAGTACTAAGTCATGTTTTGTGAAGGGGATCAAATACGTATTTCCCTCAGGAACCTGCAAATCAGTGCATAATTTGCTAGACATGCATTTCTTTTGAATTTTTTGTTGCTATTCTGTCTCTCAGTGTTGCAATACACCTACCATTTGGTTTTTAGACTGATCGTTTCTTTGTGAGTGGGCAAACATTCAAAATCAGCAGGGGATCAAATACTTATTTCATTCACTGTATGTATAGTGCCTATGGTGCACCTCTTCTCTGTGCTGAGAGTGCACTTGCTGTGAATACTCAGTACTCTGGGAGGTGTTAGGTGAGCTCCCAATCATATGACTGCTGCAACAGCCAATCATAGTGGTCACATGATCAGGAAATCTGCCTACTGTCATTTAGAACCCCATAAAGAGGTGATGTTAAAGGGTTAAAATATGGGGAAAATTAGTGGCCATAGGAGAGTGCTGACATGTAATTTTTTTTCATTTTAAGTGTATGTAGCACTACCCCCTCAGGAGTTGCAATCATTTTGGGTACCGCTATAGTCCTGCACAGCCAGGCAACACACATTTTCACATTAACTTGCATCCAAGAGTCAATAACCAGTACTTGAGCTTTGTTTTTGTGATTTTATTAAGGGATTGCAACTTGGATAGGGTAAGGGGTGTACGGGATGTCCAAGGATAACGGCAACTTCCTCAAGTGGAGCCAGCCAGAATCTCCCACCACCCCAGATGAATCCTCTCCTCATCCAGCTGTACTGGGTGTTTCCCTGGGTGGGGAATCTGTTGCCTGCCATGCCACTGCAATGTGAACAGTCCTGGATAAAGAGCTAATTCAGTTTCCTACCAGAAAGCCTCTTTCCCCTTACTGGCCCACGGGGTGCAGGTTTACACACTCAGTTCCTTCTGTGCCGCTGGTGGGTTGGTGGCTGCTACCAGGCCTTCTAGCTGAGCCATTCCTTCCCTCGCTCGGGGGGCCGGTGAATTCCTGAGCTTTCTTCCTTCCAAGTTCCTCTGCCTGTAGGTGAGCCCCTCTCTATCTGGGCCCCCTTCTAGACTTCTACTCTCCAGCCTCACTTCCTCTCCATCTTTCACCTGAATTCTCCTGCTGCTGAGCAGGTGTCATGGACCTGTGGTAGTGAGCCCTTGCAGATCTCCAACTCGGGGTTCCCCAGGGCACAGAGTCTAAGCCCCAGCCTGCTTCTTCACCAGAGCCCCTCATGGTGGGGATGGACTTGCAGCAATCTGGAACTAGGTTGAGGCCCCCAGGTGCGCTCAGCTGAGTATGCGGAGACCAATCGCGTGAGCAGAATGTATTCCAGGAGACAACAGCTGATAGACAAGCCGAGGTCAAGACGGGTGGAGATCAGCACAGTCAGTGGACGAAGCCAGGTCGGTGCACAAGTAGTCAGATACAGGATACAAGCGTAGCAACAGATAGGAGCTCAGAGATCTAATAAGTTGCTTAGGCAAGGTGGGCTAGACTGAGTATGTCTTATATAGACAAGCAAACTAGGAGGCAGGCCAGGAAGTGATAGAAGAGAAGGAAATAAAACCAAGAGGATATCAGACAATGACCATAGGTGAGCACAGACAAACCACACATGTGAAAGGAATTAGAAGCAGCACTGCAGCATGGAGGTAAGAATACACAAGAAACTGCAGGCCAACTTGTGACAGTACTCCCCCTCTTACGTGAACTCCCCACTTGTTTAGGGCCAGGCTTAAGAAGAAACTTCTGATGAAAAAATTCCACCAGACGGGGTGCAGAAGCATCAGTAGAAGGAATCCAACACCTCTCCTTAGTACCATATCCCTTTCAGTCAATTAGATACGAAAGCTTCCCTCTGATGTATTTGGAATCCAAGATTTGCTTGATTACATATTGATCTGAAGCATTCACTATTGGGGAAGGAGGATGATGAGGACAGGAAAACCTGTTGATGTATGGTCTCAGAAGAGAAACATGGAAAAGATTAGGGATTCTCAAATGTGAAGGGAGGCGAAGTTTGAAAGCAACAGGATTGACCTGGCAGAGGATGGTAAATGGACCAATAAAATGAAGAGCAAATTTCATAGAGGGTACTCTTAGACAAATATTCTTGGTAGAGAGCCAAACCTCGTCACCAAGGAGAAATTTGGGACTCACCCAGCGATGACAATCTGCAGCTAACTTTGTACTTGGAAGCTGACAGATGTAAGTTCTTGGAAACATGTGCCTCAGGAGTAAGAATGGGAGAACATAAGACAGGAAACTGGGCTGGAATGAACACCAGTAACCAGGATGAAGGTTCTGGTGAGGAGGCTGACAGAGAGGACACAGGAGTAGGCGTGAAGGCTTTGATTTGTACAGTGGGTAAGACAGGCTGTGCAGAACAGGAACCTGGGGTAATACAGGAGACAGAGGGCACTGTAGGGTGTATGGGGGCAGTACAGGGGACAGAGGACACAGTAGGGTGTATGGTGACAAGGCAAGGGTACAGAGGTCACAGATGTTGGGGCCTCCACCAATCAAGAAAGTAGTGAAATAGGAGCTCTGAGCTGCACAGTATGTAAAGGGACCAATGGTTTGGGCAGCAAAGAGGGTAAGGAACTAGAGGTGGAAAGCACCGGAAGGGGGCCTGCAATAGGAGTAGGCAGGGGAGCAGCTTTACTATAAAAAAACATCCTGGAAGGTCTGGCAATGTAGAGAGAGCACCGAAGAGGTGGTGGCCTTAGCCACGGGTACAGTGTGAGGTGGGAGCACCTTAGGGAGACAAGTCCGATTGCAATTTGACCCCCAAGACAATACTTGGCCAGAGTTCCAGTCAAGATAGGGTGAGTGTTTCTGGAAACATGGAAGTCCAAGAATGATGGGACTTGAAGACTTAGGGAGGATCAGGAAGGAGATTTCCTCACGATGAAGAGCGCCTACATGCATAGTTATGGGGTGGTTCGGAAGCATAGAGGTCCTAAGACCAAGGCAGAGCCATCAACTGTAGATACTGATTGGGGTGTCATCAAGGGGACGAGAGGAATGCCCAATTCCAGTGGCCAAAGATTGCTCGATGAAGTTCCCGGCTGCCCCAGAGTCCACATAAGCAGAAACCTGGTACGAGTTTAGGGCCCAATGAATGGAGACAAGTATGATAAATCCAGGGAAGGTGTCGGAATTCAAGTTCTGGTCTAGATCACCTCCCTCAGAGTGACCTAGACTCGAGAGTCTCCCGGACAGACAGAAGAGGACTTAATTATATGACCTTCAGCCCCACAGTAAAGGCATAGGCCAAATCTTGGGTGATGCGATCGCTCTTGTGGAGTGAGGCATGTTCGGCCTAACTGCATAGGCTCTTCAGATGCTGGTACGGTTGCAGAGGTAAGTGGATCATCGGTTTTCTGGAAAGCAGGAGCAAATGAACCCACTGGGGGGTGACGTGGATGAGCCCTTTCCAGATCTTGCTCCTGGAAGCGGATATCAATTTGGATGTTAAGAGCAATCAAGTCATCCAGGGTGGTGGGTATGGTTCTTCCAGCTAGTTTGTCCTGCTAGACCCTGCCAAAAGGTTGCAGAAAGGGCCTCATTATTCCATGCCAGTTCCAAAGCTAAGGTGCGAAACTGAACTGCATATTGTCCAACAGTCATGCTACCTTGACAAAGTCGAAAAAGAGATCCTGCGGCAGATGAAGTCCTCCCGGGCACATCAAAGGTTTTACGGAAAGCTTGCAGGAAGTCTGAGAGGCTGCAAAAAGTTGGATCTTGACGCTCCCACAGTGGCGAGGCCCTAGCCAGTGTTTCACCAGAAAGGAGGGAAATCATATACGCCACCTTGGAACGGTCAGTAGAAAAATGGTGGGCTGCTAGCACAAAGTGAATTGAGCGCTGATTGATGAAGCCCCGACAAACTTTAGGATCACCAGAGAAGCGAGGCGATGGAGGCAGCTGCAGTTTCAAAGGACTGTGTTCCACTGCAGGAACTTCGGGGTTGGAGCAGCAGGAACCGGAGCAGAGGGTGAGGAAGTGGACACAACCAGCAGCTGATCCAACTGGGAGGAAAGTTCCTGCAGACATTGCATAACACGTTACTGATAGGCCTGCTGGACATTGACTCTCTGCGCCAAACACTGGAGTTGTTCAAGGAGAGGCTGCGGGGTCTCCGAGGAGCTCATGGCCTGAGCAAACTGTCACAAACCTGTGGTAGTGAGCCCTTGTAGACCACCAACTCAGGGTTCCCCAGGGCACGGAGTCTAAGCCCCAACCTGCTTCTTCACCAGAGCCCTGATGGTGGGGATGGACTTGCAGCAAGCTGGAACCAGGTCACAGCCCCCAGGTATGCCCAGCTGAGAAGGCGGAGACCAACTGCGTGAGCAGAGTGTAATCCAGGTGTCAGGAATGGACTCGCCAATAGTGGTGGGACTCCCCTGCCTTGTGGGCTGCAGTTCCAGGGCTGGCCAGCGAGTGCTCTCAGCAACCAGAGGCTCATTCCTGCAATCAGCCAAAACACCTGAGGCTGATTGCAGGAGGTGCATATAAGGAATGACCAGGCCTGTGATCTGGGCCTTGGTGTATGTTTCCCATGAGCCCCTGTACCTGGTATCCTGTGTTCCTGTTCTGCTGACGATCTGATTTGTTGCCGACCCTGCCTGATCCTGACCTCTGCTGACTTCTCCTGTTGAACCCCTGGCTTGCCTGACCATCCTTCTGCTTGATCCTCGGTACCGCGCTGCCCGCTACCTGCTGAACCTGGCTTGTGACCCCGACCATTCTCTGCTTGCTCCTCCTGTACCACGCTGCCCGCACAATACCGACCCGGCCTGTCTGACTATGCTTACTTCACCCGATGATCCATCCATCCCGCACGGATCACCTTTGGTAAGTCTGCCTGCCTCTTCCCATCAGACTCCGTTCCTGCACTCCCCTGCCAGTACTCTCTACCACGGCCGGACGCACTCAGGGGTCGCGACCTGGTTCCAGTCTGCACCAAGTCCATCCCCACCATCAGGGGCCCTGGTGAATAGCAGGCTGGTACTTAGACCCCGCGCCCTGGGGAAATCCGTGCAGTGGGCTGCTAGAGACACTACCAGGTGGCGCCTGACAATACCTTACGGCCTGCCTGACCATTCCACCTCTCCAGCCTGACTACGCCTGTATTCTTGAAGCCTGCTACTTCCCTGTGTCAGTCAACACATTTCTGGTCATACCCGGATCCCTAACACCAGGAGACAACAGGGAAGCCGATAAGACAAGCCGAGGTCAGGACGGGTTGAGATCAGCACAGTCAGTGGATGAAGCCAGGGTCAGTGCACGGGTATTCAGATACAGGATACAAGCGTAGCAACAGACAGGAGCTCAGAGAACTAAGACGTTTCTCAGGCAACAAATTTAAGTTGTGTTTTTTAACTACAGATTGAAACATTAAAGCTCAACTCCAGGCTGCTGTAAAATTGAAAATTTTGTGAATGACAATGCTGATAGCCACACTTCCAATTTTTTTCCTCACTGTAGCAAGCATTCACAGCCTACATAAGTGTGGCAATTCTGCTCTTATTTCAGGAGCGGTGCAGCATTGTTGTCATCCTATCACAGGAAACTGCACTGGGTGGACCCCACTGGCAGGATCATAAGATATATGTGCAGCATTGTAAGGGGACTATGAGAAAACATTATAATTAAGTGTGACAGAATATATTTTGTAATGTGCAGCCATAGCTCTACTTTATGTTTGTCAGAAACAATGCTGTAAGAGCATTAGGCAACATTATAGATGAATTCTATGTATGTTCCTCAACGTTAAGTGACCGCTCCAAATCTCTATCAATCAGGAGCAAATCAGTATGATTCCCAGCCCTGTGATCACCATGAAATCTCTGACATGGTGATCATATACTTTTTTTACAAACACACCTGTTGGCTTACGCTGCCTCTTACTGACAGCTGAAGTCGGAAGGCTGCAGTTATTAAAACACAATACAGTTGTCCATGGATGAAATTTGGTTTTATAGATACATTTCACTGAGTTCCTGGACTTGAAATAAAAGTGTGATATTCAAAAATACTGATCCTAGTAAAGCCAGAAGATAAACCCAGGATCTGCTGTATTTGGTGCACCCATATCATCAGCTCTTAATTGAGTAGATCAGTGGTCTCCAAACTGCGGCCTAAAGGCCAGATGCAGCCCTTTGCTAGCCTTTACCTGGCCTTTGGGGCACTATTCCTAACACTGACACGAAAAGTGGGGAATAATTCCCCCAACTGAAACCAGCAATGGGATTCTATTCTTCTCACTAATATCAATAATGGGGCCCTATTCCATCCACTAACCTTAATGATGGGCCAATATTCCTTCCAGTGATAGCAATGATAGGGCACTACTCCTCCTACTGACCACAGGCACTATGCAACTGAACACCATACCTGAGACCTTGTTTACTCTCACTAATATTGGGCCTGAGACTTCTGCCCCCGCTGGACACAATCCGCCCCCCCCTAAAGTCTGAAGGACAGTAAACTGGCTCTTTGTTTGGAAAGTTTGAAGACCCCTAGAGTAGAGGATACAAATGTAGTCTAAATATTCCAACACCAACCTTATAACTCTGCACAAAGACCTTTGTTTTTTATCACGTTTTGTTTTTTTACCTCTCAGCTCCAGGGTCAGCGATTGTCCAAATTCATCCAGCAGATTCTCATCCACCAGACGATCACCTAGAGAGAGAAATATAACATGTCAAGTCTGAGTCATGTATGATTGAAGCTTAACTTTCACATACACCAAACTACAAATTAGATTTATGTCTATATATAAGAATGTAACTTAAAGCAGAGCTCTAGGACAGGCAAATATGGTCTAAATGCATTCATCATGTGTATTCATTCTTGAATCTTGGTGTGCTTTGCGTTCTTCCAGACTTCTGTAGCAATCAGTGTAATATGTTGCCTCTGTGCAGGAACTTTACAGACTTTACAATGTCTGCACAATTTTCTTTACATTTTCCAGAACTATGGAATAGGAAGACCCACCTATATACCCAATCAGGCAGGCATTGCACTAGATAGTTGATCTAAAGGAAATTGTGTATGTGAACTTTACAGAACCAGAACACAATTCTGTTTTCAACACTACAGCTCTATCCACATAGGCTGTAATCTGTTCAGTCAGCACACTCTGCCAAATGAATGATCTATGCAAGATGAAAGTTAAAGTACAGAAATAAAGTACTCGGAATGGAGTCGGCTTACCTGTCTACCCCTACCCCCAAAACCTTGCGCTCATGGCAGGATGCCCAATTGGTTTATAAGCAACAACTGTACACCAAGGCAGAAAATAAGCAATTCCTTTCCAAATGTCAATACTTTGCTGATGGAAAAGCACTGGTCATTTATTGGCAGCTATTGCTGGCTCTCAATCTCAGCCTAGTTATATTACCTTCATCACCACTGCCTCAGGGGTGCTTACTCAAGACCCGAGCGAAATTATAGGGGCATAGCACTCCTTCTATAAAGACTTATCCAGTAGTAAGGTACATTATGCACCACATGTGTTGTTAGACTTTCTAGATGCCCTTAACGCTGACGTAACACAAATATGCTGCCTCACAGAACTGGGCTTTTTTCCGTGGGGTCGCATATTTACTTACCTGTCTTTCTGCTGGAAGCGCTGTGCACAGCTCGCTCCCAGCACAAAGACCACACACAAAGACCGATTCCGGGTCACATGATCGCTGTCACTGTACAGCCCGGCCCATTGTTTTTTTTCTCTCTATGAATGGAGGAGAGAGATACATTGTGTCTCTCTAACTCCTGGCACAGAGAGAAAAAAAAATAAATGTTTGTAAAAAAATAAAAATAAAAAAAATACAAATATTAAAAAATTAAAGAAAAAAATACCTAGATCAAGGTTTGATCTAGTTTAGTGCCAGGGTTAGTATTTGGGTCAAGGTCAGGGTCCAAGGTCAAAGTCAAAGGTCAGGATTTAAAAAAAAAAATTGGTACCAGTGTCAGTGTCAATGTAAGTGTGTTTTAGGTAGAAACACAACATGTACACTATTGATTCTGGGCTGTACTACGGGTACAAACAACAAATAGCATACAAATATATGGTATCGCTTTGATCGTCAAGAGCTGGAGAATTTATTTTGGGTTGTTCTTTTGTTGTAGGTTATGGTAATAACAAGAAACACACAGCTAAATAAAAGAGAGTGTTTTTTTTATTATTTTGGGCCAGTTTTCCTTTGATAATAATAATAAAAAAAAAAATCAGGGAGATATCCATTACCATTTACCCCCAAATGAGAGCCCAATTTGTCCTGAAAAAAACGCAATATAATTCACCTAGATGTACAAAGTAGTTGTGATGATATGTACGGTTTTACTAACACATGTCAACGTTGCAAAATTATGCTTAGGCATTTAATTTGTTTTACCCTTAGGTGTGAAGGGGTTAAGCTTCACTGATAGGAAGCTGTTAAACTCCCCTATAACCTTAGAAGAGTTAGGCACTGTGGTAGCTGAGACTCCTACTAATAAATCCCCAGGCCAAGATGGCCTACCTTCTGAAATATATGAAAGTTTTGAGGACATCCTATTGCCGTAATTACTTGAGGTGCTCAACTCAGACTCAGGTAGGCAAAGGAGATCAGAGGCTATGAACATAGCTGGTATTTTTGTGATCCTGAAACCTGGCAAAGATTGCCTATATCCTGAATCTTAATGCTCCATTTCTTTACTGAACTTGGGCATTAAGATTCTGGCAAAGGTGTTAGCCAAATCGCCTGGGCAAGGTCATGTAAGGTCTGATTCACCCTGACCAGTTTGGCTTTATACCTACCAGATCTCCTGCCATTAATATTCATAGGCTCTTCCTGATTCAACAGATTCCCTCTGATAATATGGGTAGAAGGGCCATCCTGTCGCTGGATGCAGCCAAAGTGTTCGATAGTGTGGAATGGCCCTATTTATGTGAGGTATTGCAACGCTTTGATCTGGGACGCCGCTTTATTAGATGGGTGCAATTATTGTACTCTGCCCGAAAGCTACTATGCTGGGTTAACTGATTGCACTCTGATTCCTTTCCATTTGTACAGGGGGACTCATCAGGGGTGCCCCCTCTCTCACAATAGATCCGCTGGTGGCTACTATAAAGCAATCAAACACCATAGTGGTATTTCAAAGGGGAGCCAGGGAAGATAAAATAGCTCTTTATGCTGATGATGCCCTACTCTTCCTGGAAGATACTGACAGATCCCTTTCTTCTCTTATGACTGTCATCTCCACCTTTGGTTCGTTCTTGGGATTTGTGATCAACTGAGACAAGTCTGTACTTCTTCCTCTAGATGGCCAGCAGGTGTCACTCCCTTTAGATGCCCAACAAATACAAACTGTAGCGACGTTTAAGTACTTAGGCGTCTGGGTAAAGCCCAGGGTACATGACTATCTACACTTTAACCTGCAGACACTGCTAGAGAAGTTTAAAGCTAAGGGTAAGGCCTTGAATAAACTCTCAATATCTGTTGTGGGTCGCAAAATCTCATTAAAATGATTTGGGCTCCTCAGCTGTTTATATATTTTGCAAAATTACCCAGTGTGGATACCACAGACATGGTTTAACCACTTGCCCTCCAGATGATTTACCCCCTTAAGGCCCAGGCCTTTTTTTGCTACTCGGCGCTGCACTAATTCAACTGATAATTGCGCGGTCATGCAATGCTGTACCCAAACAAAATTTACATCCTTTTTTTTCACACAAATAGAGCTTCCTTTCAGTGGTATTTGATCACCTGTGCACTTTTATTTTTCTCGCTATAAACAAAAAAAGACCAAAATTTTTGAAGAATAACAATATTTTTTACTTTTGGCTATAAAAAATATATAGTAAATGCAAAGTTAGTCATAAATTTAAGCCAAATTGTTTTCTGCTACATGTTTTTGCTAAAAAAAAATACCAATAAGTGTATATTGATTGCTTTGTGTGAAAGTTATAGCGTCTACAAACTATGGTATAGATACTGCAATTTACGCCTTTATTTTTGCTATACAGCGCTGCACTAGTTTAACTGACAATTGCGCGGTCATGAAATTTATGTCCTTTTTTTCACACAAATAGAGCTTTCTTTTGGAGGTATTTGATCACCTGTGCGCTTTTTATATTTGGCGCTATAAACAAAAAAATGGTAATTTTTTTTTTTAAGAAAAAAAAACAGTATTTTTTCATTTCTGTCATAAAAAATCCAAAAAACTAAAATTCTGACCGAAATTTTTGAAGAATAACGATATTTTTTTACTTTCAGCTATAAAAAAAATATATAATAAACGCAAAGTTAGTCATAAATTTAAGCCAAAATGTATTCTGCTACATGTTTTTGGTTAAAAAAAAATCCCAATAAGTGTATATTTATTGCTTTGTGTGAAAGTTATAGCGTCTACAAACTATGGTATAGATCAGCAATGGGCAAACTACGGCCCGGTGGACCTTTTAATCCGGCCCGCGGAGCTAGGCTCCCGCTAGGCTCCTCTCACAGTCCGCCCTGAAGACCGGTGTAGCATGAAAATCTGTCTCCTATGAGGATCTGTCCCCCTCGACGTATCTGCGCATGTGCCGGAGATCGCCGATCGGCTGCTAATGCCTGAAACTGGCACATGCGCAGATACGTCGAGGGGGACAGATCCTCATAGGAGACAGATTTTCATGCTACACCGGAACGGCGCGGGAACACGGCGAGAGGAACGCGCGGAGCAAAGGTAAGTGAATTGACACAGGGGGGACTTGGGACTTAATATGGGGGATGAATTAATATGGGGGATGAATTACTATAGGGGGGATGAATTACTATATGGGGGATGAATTACTATGGGGGATGAATTACTATATGGGGGATGAATTACTATGGGGGATGAATTACTATGGGGGATGAATTACTATATGGGGGATGAATTACTATATGGGGGATTAATTACTATATGGGGGATGAATTACTATGGGGGATGAATTACTATATGGGGGATGAATTACTATATGGGGGATGAATTACTATATGGGGGATGAATTACTATGGGGGACGAATTACTATATGGGGGACGAATTACTATATGGGGGGGGACGAATTACTATGGGGGACGAATTACTATGGGGGATGAATTACTATAGGGGGGCTGAATTACTATATGGGGGATTAATTACTATATGGGGGATGAATTACTATGGGGGATGAATTACTATAGGGGGGGTGAATTACTATATGGGGGATTAATTACTATATGGCGGATGAATTACTATGGGGGATTAATTACTATAAGGGGGGATGAATTATATATGGGGGGATGAATTACTATGGGGGATGAATTACTATATGGGGGATGAATTACTATATGGGGGACGAATTACTATATGGGGGACGAATTACTATATGGGGGATGAATTACTATGGGGGATGAATTACTATATGGGGGACGAATTACTATATGGGGGATGAATTACTATGGGGGATGAATTACTATGGGGGATGAATTACTATATGGGGGATGAATTACTATATGGGGGATGAATTACTATGGGGGATGAATTACTATATGGGGGATTAATTACTATGCTTACTATGGGGGAATATTACTATACTTACTATGGATGACACATACACATCATTCATCTACTCTTGGTCCAGCCCTCGGGTCCAATATATGAACCCATTGCGGCCCTCAAGTCAAAAAGTTTGCCCACCCCTGGTATAGATAATGGAATTTACACAGCTTTTACGTTCTGACTGCTCATCACATTTCTTGAGGTGCTGAAATACCAGGATAGTACAAACACCCCAAATGACCCCTTTTCGGGAAGTAGATACCCTAAGCTATCAGCTGCGAGGCATATTGAGTCCATCGAAGATTTATCTTTTTTCCATAGGTTTCTGAAAAATGACAAAAACATTTTTTTTTTTACACAAAGTTGCCATTTAAATGATATATTTCTCGCATAAGCCATGGGTATATGCGGAATTACACCCCAAAATACATTCTGCTACTGCTACAGAGTATGGGGACACCACATGTGTAAGACTTTTTTGGAGCCTAGCCACATACAGGAGCCTGAAATCCAATGAACACTTTGAAAGGCTGAAGGTGCGTAACTTCCTCATTTCACTTCCTCACTACCTATCACAGATGACAAAATGACAATTTTTTTTTTAACACAAAATTGTCAAATTATTTATTGCTCACAAATGCCATGGGTATACATGGAATCACTCCCCCAAAATACATTCTGCTACTTCTCCAGAGTATGGGGGTACCACATGTGAGAGACGTTTTGGCAGTCTAGCCAAGTACAGGACCCCAAAATCCAATAAGCACCTTCAGGCTTTTCAAGAGCTTTATTTCCTCATTATACTTCCTGACTACCTATCACAGTTTCGAAGGCCCTGAAATGCCAGGATAGCACCAAACTCCCCAAATGACCCCTTTTTGGAAAGTAGACACCCCAAGGAATTTAAAAAGAGGCATGGTGAGTATTTTGCAGATCTCATTTTTTTCTCACAAGGTTTTGAATTTAAAAAAAAAAAAGAAAAAAAATATGTATTTTTTTTTTCGTAATTTTCCAAAATCTTGTGGCAACAAACGAGATCTGCAAAATACTTACCATGCTTCTTATCAAATTCCTTGGGGTGTCTACTTTCCAAAAAGGGGTCATTTGGGGGGGTTTGGTGCTATCCTGGCATTTCAGGGCCTCCGAAACTGTGATAGGTAGTCAGGAAGTATAATGAGGAAATAAAGCTCTTGAAAAGCCTGAAGGTGCTTATTGGATTTTGGGGTCCTGTACTTGGCTAGACTGCCAAAACGTCTCTCACATGTGGTACCCCCATACTCTGGAGAAGTAGCAGAATGTATTTTGGGGGAGTGCAATAAAATGTATTTTGGGGAGTAATTCCATATATACCCATGGCATTTGTGAGCAATAAATAATTTGACAATTTTGTGTTAAAAAAAATTGTCATTTTCCAAAAACTTGTGTAAAAAAATAAATTCTTCTATTCATTCAATATGCCTCTCAGCAAATAGTTTGGGGTGACTACTTTCCAAAAAGGGGTCGTTTTGGGGGGTGGGGCATTGTATGCCCAGCATTAGAAGTTTATGCCACAATTCATTCACTCTTCTAACCACATGAATATTAAGCCTTTTCTGACACTTTTTGTTCACAGGAAACAAATCAGTATTTTTTTGCTAGGAAATTAATTTAAACCCCAAACATTATATATTTTTTAAGCAAACACCCTAGTGAATAAAATGGTAGGTGCTGCAATTTTTTTCACATAGTATTTGTGCAGCGATTTTTCAAACGCAATAAAAAAAAAAAACACTTTTGTTTACTTTTAACGCACAAAAACACAATATATTGGCTAATTATTTGGTAAAATATAAAAGACGATGGTATGCCGAGTAAATAGATACCAAACATGACATGCTTTAAAACTGCGCATGCCCATGCAATGGCGACAAACTGCATATGTTTTTTAATATCCATAGGCAACGTTTTAAAGCCTTTACAAGCTATCATTTTAGATTTACAGAGGAGGTCTAGTACTAGAATTACTACCCTTGATCTGACGTTGACGGCGATACCTCACATGCACGGTGCAAACCGCTGTTTACATACCGGCACATGGTCAACGCTTGCAAACACAGGTGTGCGCGCGCAGGGGGGCGAGAGTGATTTTTTTTTTTTTAGTTATTTTGATTTTTTTATTATTTTTACACTGTCCCTTTTATTTTATTTTTTTTTAATCACTTTTAATGCAAATATCCCCTATAACTTCAATGGGCATTGTCATATATTCTTTTTTGAGAAATCTGGGGTCTATCAGACTCTAGATATCTCCTCTGCCCTTACATTATCTAATCTCACCAAGATCGGTGTGATCAGATGCTTTCCCAATTTACAAATGGTGCTGTTTATATCCTGCGAACCTGAAGTGATGAAATGCTCGTAGCTTCCGATTTCTTAGGCTATAGAGATGATTGGCACCATTCTGGTCTCCAATCAGCTCTATGGTCAGCTGGCAGAAACACCGGCTGCATTCTCAGGCTCCCCCGATGGCATGGGACTGCCCGAGAAGGCCGTGGAAGGCAGCGGGGGAGGGGGGGGGCATCATCTCCCGCTGCTTGTAAAAGCAATCCTGCAGCTAATTAGCCACTAGGATAGCATTTTAATGAAAGCCAGTCACCAGCAGCTGAAAAAAGTTATACCAGGATGATGCCTGCAGCTGTAGGTATCATCGTGGTATAACCATTCAAAGTCCAGTAATGCACGTCGCTGGTCCTTGTTGGGTATATATGCTATGTTCGTTTTTTTGTATGCAGCCTGTGGGCTGAATGAAAAAAGAAGAAATCTCTGCCAGAAAAAAGTGTGTGATATTCCCACCATTAGAATATACTGCCCTGCATCCACCCACTTCTAATGGTTGGCACACTGTGCCACAAGCACCAGTACCAAGATTGTACAAATGTCTAAACAGTGGCACGCTTGAATAAAAATTGTCCACGTATAAGTGGTACCCCATATGGAAAAAGGATGACACCAAGTCCCAAACTATCTTGCCACTGCTGCCTATGTAGTCTGGGCATCCAGGGGGCTCCACGTGACGTGATTAAGAGGTATCTTTTCCTCTAGATGTACTAGACCGCTGGTGCTTGCCAGTTCACCAAAAGGATGAAAAAAGGATGACACCAAGTCCCAAACTGTCTAGTCACTGCTCCCCATGTAGTCTGGGCACCTGGGGGGCTCCACATGACTATCTTTTCCCTTGTAAATCTGAAACCTTTATGTATAGCCTGTTGCCCTTTCACAGATCTTCTACATGGTGACCCATATCTGGCACGCTTGCTGGGGAGAAATTGTTTGAATGCAAGGTGGCCAGAAAAATTAATGAGGAACTCATCAACGCAGATTTTTTGCTGGGGAGTATAGCTGTCAGGGATCGCGGCTCCAGGGTCAGGGATCGCGGCTTCTCCCTCCGCGCATGCGCACTGGCGGCAGATCACGCCGGGACACAGGCACTAGGTCCCGCGAGCCGCGGCTGACAGGACGCCGCGCATGCGCAGTAGGAGCCGCGGGCGCGCCTCAGGCGTCCAATGACAGCCGGGGGGCGCGTCCTGGCCGGCCAATGACAGTGCAGGGCGCACTATTTAAAGATGCCCTGCACTGTCACAGATTGCCGCAAGGTCTATCTGTGATCCTGAGTTCCTGTATCCGTTCTAGTGACCCTGATTGACCCTGACTACGCTGCCTTCTCCTGTGATTGACCCGGATTGCCCTGACTACGCTGCCTTCTCCTGTGATTGACCCGGATTGCCCTGAGTACTCTGCCTTCTCCTATTCTGACCCCCCCCGGCTTGCCTGACCATTCTACGGACTGACTTACCCTGCTGATCCTGCGTGTGACCTGACTACTCTTTGCCCGCCGATTCGGTACCCCGCTTACCCCCACGGGACCACAGTCCGTTACCACCCTGCTGGGGCCGCCATCCTCTTCACATCTGGCTCTCCCGGTACCTGCATACGTCCCCGGAGGCTTCCTCAGCCACTGGTGGGCCTGCTCAGAGGTCGTGACCTGGCCCGGGTCTGTTACAAGTCCACCCCCACCATCAGGGGCCCTGGTGAAAGCACAGCCCGGGCTTAGACCCCACGCTCTGGGTAGGTCTGTCAGTTGGCAGCCTGAGG
This sequence comes from Staurois parvus, assembly GCA_951230385.1. NCBI lineage: Eukaryota > Metazoa > Chordata > Amphibia > Anura > Ranidae > Staurois > Staurois parvus. The sequence goes on from CATNWA010021863.1 coordinate 86,500, forward strand.
CACCACCTGGCGGATCATAACAATAGCCATCTGCAAATTTTTAGTTAAGGTGATTTATGAGGGGCTGAATTTCGTGGATCCGGTCAAATTCACGGTCACCTCGAGGACGACAGAGTGTTGTCGTTGAAATGCATACAACACATTATACTCTCATATCTATGCCTGGCCATGGCAGAGAGAACACAGGCATATGATGAATCCGGTCTGTGGACCAATACAACCACAACTCATTCTTTTTAGTAATGCCCATGTTGAGGGTTCACGATCAACAATGCAGTCACACCTGGAATAGTTGTTAATCAGTGGGGTTGCTATGGGGGTGCGGACCGCACCCGGGTGACACCAGTCCTCAGGGGTACTGCTAACACCACCCCAGTGACCTATCTGCATCTCTTGCCGGCTGTCTGGCTTATCTCTGTCCCCGGCTCACATAGTTGAGTGGATTGCTTACCGAAGCTGCTTCCCCCTCCTCGGCTGTTTAAATTCCATTCTACACATACAGGAGGCAGAGGAGAGACACCTCTGTACATGTCCCGCACTGATCTGAAGTCTGTACCAAGTTTACTATATTGTAGCTGGACAGAGGAGGGGGACAAACTGACCAGGAAGGGGGGGCAAACTACCTAGCACAAGTGGAGAGGGGGGTTTGTATTGAGGAATGGAGAGGTCCATACTGAGGAAAGGAGGGGGTGGTCTGTACCAAGGGAGGGGGGGTCTATACTGAGGAAGGGAGGCCTGTACTGAGGAAGGAGGTGACTGTATTGAGGGAGGGGGGTCTATACTGAGGTAGCGGGGGTCTGTAGTCAGGGAGGAGGAGGGTCTATGCTGAGTAAGGGGAGATCTATACTGAGTAAGGGGGGTCTATACTGAGGGAGAGGGGGGTCTATATTGAGGGGGGAGCAGTACTGAGAGAAGGGGTCTATACTGAGGGGGCAATCTGTACTGAGGGAGGGGTTCTATACTGGGGGGATCTGTACTGAGCAGAGAGGGGGTCTGTACTGGGCAGAGAGGGGGGTATATACTGAGGGAGCAGGATCTGTACTGCGGTAGAAGGGTCTACTTATAATGGAGAGGGTGGTCTGTACTGAGGGGGGACTATACGTGGTGGAGGGGTGGGTGAAACCATGTTTTACTGCACCGGGTGACACCAACCCTAGTGACGCCACTGGTGTCAATCATTATTTTGGGATAATTGTTGTCAGTCATTATTTCATCACAATGTTGACTTAAAACACAAAGTTCTGTTACCTCTCTGTGTGATCTCATCTAGTACCGCCAATAAATTAGGATGAGGATGATCTTTCTGTAGCGCATAGAGACATTCCCAGAGTCCAATTACAGCTTCTCTTCTCCCATTCTGAATATCTTGTAACAAGGTGCAAGAAAAGGAAGATGGGTCTTTTTCCATTGACAGGTATTTCTGGAGAAGACATCTTATTATTTTTCCATTATTACAGTTTGAAATTAAACTTCAATATATTATTTTTTAGGTAAAACATACAAAATGATTCTGGTTGCTCTGAACACTCCATACCGAAAAGTAAATCCTGTCATAAGGAGGTTATACTGCCTGACATTTGTGTGCTTTTGCAGAATGGCTCCTTCCAACACTAGTCAACCTAATAGGACACTACCAGAGATGCAGGAAACCCCCTTTGTCTCATAACTAGAGCTCTCCAATCAGCAAGGAGTGCCTATTATCCAAAGACAAGTTTTCTCTGTGGATGAAACTGCCTTATAAACAGAAATAAACAGTAAAAAATTTGTGCTTTTATTATTTTATTGATTTACATTTAACAGAAAGCTTCAAGTCCCAGAGATCACTTAGAGAAGAACTTTCAGACTCCTGAAAATCAGGAACATGGAAGCCAACATGATTATCTCTCTTCTTACTCACTTTTATTTGGAGTTGATTAAGGTTTTTTTAAAACAAGAAAAACAAAGGCATCATTAGCAGGTCAAGCAAAGACATACTGATTGTTCAGCTGCCTTTTTATGCTTTTTACATATTTTTAATTCCATTTTGGTGGTTTTTAATTTTTCATAAATGTTTTATTTTGTACATGCTACAAAACATCCATTTAATGCTGTCAGGCCAAGCAAGGACATGCAAGACACAAATGCCAACAATTGAAAAAAAAATTTGAGACACATTTTGGAAACATTTCACGATAAAATCAAGTTTGACAATATTTGCTGCTCGTCCCCAATAAACATACAGAGTGCAATAGGAAGAGGCATCATATCTAGCATGTGGAGTTATGGATGTGAGGCTTTTGTGATGTGAAAAGAAACAACGTAACACTGCTGATAATGTACTCACACAGCCATCTTTGCCGTTTTATAGATACACCCCAGTGTAAAATTATATTCTGGTAAGGACAGTTATGTAAATTGCTTTAAAAGTTTTATGTGGGATGTAATGAAGTGTTGATATGATCACATTTATCTTGTGGACTTATAAGTTCAGTTCAAATACACATGTGCAGCACTAAATAACCAATTAAAGTGAAAGAACAATATAGAGGAAATGATAGTAAACATCCATATACGTTGTACATTCTATCTTGAAAACGTGCTCAAGAGGTGTTCATCCACCACCCTCAAAAAGGTGTACTTGATCGATGGCAATTCAATACGGTTGCAAATGTCACCACCACCATCTCCCAGTGAATTGCAAACTCACCGGACGTATCAGCTGCCACTACAGCAGCACAAACACCTGTCAGATTCCACCAGCAAGTATGCAGCTTGTCACAGCAATAAGTGAATTGTCATTTATCAAGTACACATTTTTAAGGGTGGTGGATGAACACCTATTGAGCACGTTTTCAAGATAGACTGTACCACTTATATGGATGTTTACCATCATTTCCTTTATATTGTTCTTTCACTTTAATTGGTTATTTAGTGCTGCACGTTTATTTATATTGCTTTGGGTTTGTATACTACCTATTAGCGTCAGATGCTCACTTTGGCAGTCAGTGCAGATAATTGTTTTTATTTTATAGGTTCAGTTGTTTATGATCTGTATAGGGTGACATGATGTACAATTATAAAGGACTGGGGTAATCCATGTTTGTAACGTTTGATATGGAGTTCCCCTTTATCATACATTCTGCTGTAGGAAATTTAGAAGTATCTTACATCTGTGTTTAAAACATTCTGAGATTTTAGTTCTACCAGGATGGAATGAGGGTTCATGTTCTCCAGGATGTAGGTCAGATCATCTTTGTAATACTCGTATATCTTCCCCAGTGATGGATCGTCATAAGCAGACAGCTGATGATGGAAGTTTCTGATGTCATCTAGAAAAACAGAGAGAATCAAATTTTCTGGTCTTCCTAAAACCAGCTTTATAAATGCTGTGAATTTACTTCCACCACAAACTTTTACCTCCATGATGGATCAATGCTTTGCAATTGGAGGGATGTAACAAATTACATCTCTATAAGGAGCACAGGAGGTGGGGATCACTGGAAGGACCATTACATGAATTGCCCTGTCATTGGCGATTTATATTTGTACATCCCAAGGCAACTATCTATGAAACCTTACTGAGAGGTAATGACCATCAAGTGTCCTTGTAACTGGGGGTTTTCAACCATTCAAAGCCAAAATTACAAATGAATAAAAAAAAAAAAAGTTAAAATAAAAATGCATAGTTTTTCTTCTGGCTACAATACTGAAAGAATGTTATATTTCATATTCCTGATATGTATCACTGTACCTTGTACTAGTGTCCTCTTTCTTTTGCTTCCTTTGTGTGAAATCCCTGCTGATCCTGCCAGTCTCTCTGCTTTCCTATTTCATACTCAACACTCTAGGTGTTACGTACCTGGTTGGGGAGCCTGACGTGGAGAGGAGGCATCCTCTTACTACTCCCGCTCGGAGCCCCTGATGGTGGGAACAGAGGGCGCAGAGCCAGGAGTGGCACGATTGCAGGGGGGACTGGAGCTGGTAGCAGGCAGGTGAAGACCCAGGAGATCAGGATGCAGGCCAGGTGCGGATGCAGGAACGTGGGTTCAGCAGCAGGTAGGTATGGCGGCAATCAGGGTGCAGACCAGGAACGGACACAGGAGCGTGGATGCGGCAGCAGGCAGGTATGACGGTAACCAGGATGCAGGCCAGATGCAGGAACGTGGGTGCAGCAGCAGGTAAGTATGGCAGCAGTCAGCATACAGGCCAGGTGCAGATACAGGTAAGTAGGTGCAGCAGAGTCAGACAAGCCGGGTCAGGATCAAACGAGCAAATCAAGTACAAGGGAGCAGGCAAGCGGATAGTCAGGGATAAGCTGGGGTCGGTGCAGACGGAGTTCTTTCTTAGTCAGGTCAGATAAGATACAGGCAACAGAATCAGGTTATGGAGTGCAGAACGTTATAGACCAGAAGGCATTGACTAAACTGTATTGCAGGTTTAAATAGCCCACCTTTTGGTGACGTCTACGCTACTACTGATGCGTGCACTCGCGAGCCCACACGCTCCCACGCATGCACACTTGCACTGCTGCGGCCAGAGGGGATCCGGCACCGTTGCACGGCTGCACTGAGGAGGGATCCCTGACAGTGCCCCCTCTCTAAGGGCAGCTTCTGGATGCCCAACTGGGCCATCTTCTTTGGATGCCTGCGCTTGAATGCCACGATTAAATCTTTGGCGTGGATGTTAGCTTCCAGTTCCCATAAATTGTCTTCAGGTCCATAACCTTTCCATTTAATTAAATATTGGAGTTGGTTCCTCCTTTTCCAAGAATTGTTTCTACCTCATATTCCTCTTCGCCGTCGATGATCACTGGTTCAGGTGGGCCCAATTCTCGACCTGGAAAGGGGTTAGAGACTGCAGTCTTGAGCAATGATACATGGAATACGGTGTGGACTTTTAGCGATTCTGGTAATGTGAGCTCGTATGCTACATCACTAATTCTCCTTTTTACTGGAAAAGGTCCCATGAATTTGGGGCCCAACTTCTTTGAGGGACAGGTTAACCTTAGATTGGCTGTTGACAACCATACCTCTTCGCCAGGTTCCAGGACCAGGTCCGCAAAAAGGAGGATTTGTGAAAAGAAATTCACAGAAAAGCGGCTACATTATGAACAGAATGTGACACTCAGAAAAATTTCCAAAAATTATGCTTTATTACACTTATAAATATGACATATGGGCAGTCGCCCTGGTTTACCATCACCTCAGTATGAGACAATACACACAGACCTAAAACCATTAAAATAACACCAAGACCGGTCTAAATGCATGTGCAACAGAGAAAATGACTACAAGAGTCTAATGTCCCTGAGACACAGACACATAGGTGAACACTTCCCAAGGAGGTGTATCCAAAATTTATACCATAGGTATACCATAATACATGTTATAATATTAGAATTCGGCTATTGCCATAATGGTTATATCTAGAGATGAGCGAATTTCTCAAAAATTCGATTCGGCTGATTCGGCGAATTCCAGTGTGAAATTCGATTCGATGCAAATTTCTTCGCTACGAAGATGACTT